>PVIY010036738.1:0-25214 GCA_004026745.1 Myrmecophaga tridactyla | reverse complement strand
CCCCCCCACCCTCCAGTCCTCCCAGCGAGAATCCTGCCGGCTGGGCTGTGGCCTGGAGCGGAGCCCACGCGGCCTGCACCGCCAGGATGGCTATGACCTGGGACATGGAAAACTGTGACATCCACGTCCTCGTCCCGTGACCCCTCGCACACCCGTCCTGCGCACGGCCGGGCGGGGGTTGGAATTTCGGTTCGGTTTTGTTTCGTTTTGTTTTTCCTCTTCCTTCTTTCTCTGAAGATGGGCTGTTGACCAGAATCGCTTTGTATATGCTTAGAACTGAATGGAAAGACTTTGGAATAGCCGTCGGGGGCCGGGGGGGTCGGGGGACGCCAACAACCAAACAGACGCGCAGTTTCCGGTCTTGTTTTTCTTTTCCAAAGCCCACGGCCCCCCTCCCCCCACCGTGGGGCCGGCCCCCTCCCAGGAGGGGTGTCTTGTGGCCTCCCTCACCTCACCGCCCCTCATGGAAACCTTTGTGTCTTGCCCTCGAAGACACCCGAATTCTTTGTACATTTCCACTCCCTGCTCCTCCTTCCTCCCCTCCCTTGTAGCTGGTCTTTGTTTTATTACCTCCCCTTTCTGATCCATGTATATCATATTATGTGAGATATCATCTGCCTGAAAAAAGACCTTGTGCGGATTATTGGGACCATTGTAGCTGTTTCTGTGTTTTTTCTTACCTTGTAGTCTGGTTCTGAATTAAGAGAGGAAAAAAAAAAGTAATTATGATACATTGTAGTTTGTGTACGATATATGTTGATAACGTTTTATTAAAGGGACATCTTTTTTCCGCAGCCCTTCCTGACATGTTTGGGGAATGTGGGTTGGAGTTTATTATATCGATTACAAAATGCAAGGTGACTGGTTGGGCACAGTTTTTGTTCCCGGTGCATAACGAGATTTTGTTTTGTTTTTTTCTGCCTTCTTTCCCTGAGCATGTTGATTATGCGTTTTCCTTAGAGAGTTGCAATGACCTTTGGGGAAGGTGGGGTAGAAGGGAAGACGTTGGTCTCACTTCAGATATTTGAGGGCATTCTAAGAAGCCCGGTTCCCTTTTTCATCTTGCAAACGCATTTCAGTTTGTAAGAATGTCTTTTATATTCCTAAAAGTAGAAGACTTCTGGTGCCCTGCGTTTTCAATCACGAGCCAGTCCTCTGGCTATAGCCACCACATACTTTCTCCCCACTGGTGGTGGGATTTATGCACCAAAGGCTTTCACATTTGAAGTGCCTGGTGTGCCCAGTGCCGCTGAGAGAGGCTTTAGGTCATTAGGTGCTGGGCTCAAGGAGCGCCCACCTCCCCAGCCTCTAAGGCAATGGGGAACCCTTGAAGGATTTTAAGAGGACAACAGATGCATTTGAATTTTAGAAAAATTAAGCTGGCTGCAGCTGAAAGATGGACTGGTGAGGCTGGAGAGGACGTGGGAAGACCTATTCATTCTCAGCTGTCATCTTGGCAAGAAGTACTGAGAGCCCTGGTGAGGTAAGCAGCAGTGAGTGCCAATTTGAGCAACATTTGGGAAGTAGAACAAGACTCCCGAGCCTGCCTGCCCTGGGCCTACCTACGGTCTTGGGAACTTCATAGACTTGCAGCAGGAGGGATAGCGGATACACAGTACCTGGGCAGGGTGTGGGCTCAGTCCACCTTTACAGGATCCAAGGGTGCCAGATTGCAAATTGCTGGTTCAAATGCTGCCTTTGTCACTTGCTATGTGGCCATGAGAAAGTTAATTTATGCTTCCATCCTCGATTTCCTCATCTGTAAAATCAGAGCAGTCAGTGGTCTACCTCCTCGTGGGGTTGTTGTGAGGATAAGTTAACATTTATAAACATCTTAGAACAGTGCCTTGCATGTGTTAAAAGCAGCGTGTATTAGCTACTGGTATTGTCCACATGGAGGGAGAGTCCAAAGGGTGTGATGAGAGTAGCTGAAAGACTAGAATATTCTATTTGGCCCTTTATTACTCTTGGAACAGTGATTCCTAGGTTTTTCCTCAGCACCGACGCCTTTGAACTATGAAGAAAACATCTCCATTGGACAAATAAGGGAACTTTGAGACGTGATGACCTGTCCTCAACAGCTCTAAAGAGGCGTTTATTCCACCAGCATTGAGTACCTACTGCATGCTGGCCCAGTGCTTGGGAAAGGAGAAGGGGGACATCTATTTAATACCTTTGCTGCTGCACCCTGTGCTGTGCAGAGCAGAGTCACACACAGGTGAGATGAGTGGTGTAGGGGTGCCGAGCTGGGGGTGGAACCCTGGTCATGGGGCCCAGCAGAGGGTATGGCTAAGAGCCCAGCCCATAACAATGAGAGCCTGCCTCAGGCATACTCACTGCTCAGTTCATATGTTCCTGTGCACCCACCCCTTAGCCCATAGCCCAGTCCCTTCACACATGCACTGCCCTAGTCAGCGTTGCTCCTTCCTGCTACATGCAGATCTTTCTGAGGAGAGGACTGGTTCTTGTTCACCAAAGTTTTTGAACTGCCCAGTCCAGGCCTAAGTGAGATGTTGAGCCAGGGAAGTATAAGATTCTGGAGTTAGGGCCAGGGGTGGGGAGATTTCCCATTCTTTCACACAAGAGGGCTGCTGACCATCACTGACATTTTAGGCAGGAGTTGGAGGAATGAAGCCCAAGGCACAGGCTCGGTGGCTAGTTGGCTGCTAGAATCATCGTCCATAAAGGACCCAATTCTAGGGGTGCACACAGCTTGGGGGGCTAGGGTGAGGGCCAGACCCCGAATCAGGGAAGGTAGACCTGGCTAAGACAACCTACCACCACCACTTGTCCAGGGGCTGGCAAGTGGCCCTGGGGCCTGGTTGAAAGGTTTAGTGCAGGGCAGAACATACTCACCCATCTCCCTGCTGGGCAACATTTCCCCAAAAGTAGCACCCTTCCCTGGAGCCAGAAAGGAGGGCCTCAAGGCAAACTGGCTGGCAGAGCCAGAGCCCGTTTGTTTGGGCTCAGCTGGGGCTACAATTGCTCTACCTGAATCCTTGGGTGACCCTGAGCAAAGCCTTCCTGCCTGAGCCTTTGCTGTCCAGGAAGTGTGGTGGGTTGTTTTCCAAAATTACAGACTCCAGAGCCCACCTTCATGAGGCGCTGGTTCTGAATTGAGTGGAGCCTGGAACAAGCCCTTTGGGGCTCAGACCTTGTGTCCAGGAGAGCTGCAAGCCTCCCCTGTCCTGACATATAGGGATTAGAAAGGGAGAAAGAAGGGACCAGAGGCTGGTCCTACTCTGATCAGCATTGGGCTCAGTGGATACAGGTACCAGGCATCATAGCTTGGGACTGAGGATTAAAGACAAAGGACCAGATTAAGGTGGAGGCAGTGCTGGAGGTTAGCGGGTCCATTCTGTCCTGCACTGGTGCTTCCTCTTGCATTCCCAAGGGGGCCTGTGGAGCCCTAGTGCTTGGCATCTGTTATCTGGACATTCAGCCATTTCTTGAGTTTCTTACCTACATTTCCAGTGCCACAAAGATCTACTAACTTACACCTGAGACTTAATTTGGGAGTTGTGGGCATTTAGGGATAGTCTTTAAAGCACGGGACTGAACACAATCTAGTCTGGGTCCGACCACTGAGTCCTGGGGCCCACCCATGATGGCAGATCTGGGGAATATGAAAATAAGTCTAAGAGGCAGAAAGGGAACAGCCCATGAGATAGGAAGAGGAGCAAGGTATTCTGGAGGCCAAGTGAAGAGCAGTGGTTCAAAGAGGAGAGTGGCACGTGCTGCTGAGATACAAGGCAGCCATGTCTGCCACAACCCTTGAAACCAAGGTCATGCTCAACATGCCTTTTGGGCATCACACGACTGGGCCCTTGCAGGCCTCTCCTGCTTTCTCTTGCCCCTCAGTACATTGTGCTCTGACCATATAGAACTCTTGAATTTTAGCCCATCTCTGGCCTTTGTTTTTGGTGTTCCCTCTTGGAATGCTTTTCCTAACTTGCCCTTTGACCCCAGCTCAAATGCCTTTTTAGGAAGCCTGCTAGGCCAGGTTAGATGCTTTTCCTGTGCCCCTTGGCCCTGGCCCCTAGGCTACAATGGTTCACTGTCTACGTCCCACATCAGGCTGGGGGACCTTATCTGAGTCTTCATTCTCATTATTACGCAGCATAGGACCTGGCACCCTGTGGCGCTCAGTGAGCATTTGTGGAGTAACTGGATGTTTGTTGAGCACCAACACCCGTGAAGTGTACCCAGCGGTGCCCCTGCCCGTTATATCCTGCGCCTGTGGTAGGTCTCAGATATGGGGGGAAAGAAGGCTTGTGTTGATACCTGCTTCTGCATTCTCAAAGGAGACTGAGGGCTCTGTCAGCGACCACCTGGCCCACCATGAGCTCCTGGAGGACGGGGTGCATGTCTTCTGCATTCTGTTCCTCTGGTTCCCAGCGTAAGGCCTGGCTCACGGTAGGTGTTTATGGAATGGGCTGAATTATTGGACTGTCCCTAGATGAGATCTATAAAGGGGAAGATCAAGGCTAGGTCCCCAGTTCTGCCTTATTGTTGGGCTCTGTCTTTGGTGCACGTGGGGATGAGGAGAACCACTGGTCATGTGTGTGGGGTGATGGAAACTGAGGGGACCCCGCTGACCCTGACAAGCTGAACTCTCAGGGAAGGAGGTCTGGCCCTGGACAACAAGCCTAATCCCTAGGTGTAGGCTTTGGATCAGAGATACGTCCTGTGGTCCTGGGGTGCGACAGACTGAGGATATCAGGTGACAATAACTGAGGCAGTGTCCAGAACAGGGGTGGAGTGGGGAAGTGGTCTCACTCTACCACTCTTCCCTACCCATAGCCCAGCTGAAGGATTGGGTCCCTGGGCCTTGCTCTATGATGCAGCCTAGAGCAGGAGGTGGTCAAGGCGAACCATGGACTGAGAAATGGGATAAGGGTTGGGAGGGAGGTGGTCACTGGCTTTGAAGCACAATCTCAAATCTCTAAGGGCAAGCCCCTTGGACTGGAGAAAACAGATGGTGTTAGTGGCCCCAGAAGGCAGAGCTGAAACCCTTGAGTTGAAGCTGCAAGGATGACATTCCTCTTGAGATGTGGGGACACTCAGCAGCCAGAGCTGCCAAGAGTGCAAGGGGCTGCATTGAGAGGTAGTAAGCTCCCCAGCAGTGGAAGTGTGTAAACCAACTGGGGAGAAGATAGGTGAGTATATGTTTTGGATGGGGAGAGCCCAGTTTTGGGGCAGAAAGGAAAATAAGCCCCATTTCAGGAGCAAAGCTGGGGTTAGAAACAACTCACTCTGACCTCAGACAAACAAGTCCTTCCCAGCTTTGGGCTATTTCACCCTCTATAAGAGGCCCCCACAGAGCTGGCTGTGACACAGATTCCCATTTCTGCCAAAGATTACCCCAGAGAGAGCAAGTTCTGCAGGTTGGGGTGTAGAGAGAGAACATGGCTTCCATTGGCATGTTCTCCCTCTACATGCCACAGGGTGCCCCAGTGGGAGCCATCCTGGCCTCTTGGCTATTCCTCAAACACACCAATCCTGCAGCCATCTCTGGGCCCTTGAATTTTCCCCAAGCATCTTCCTGGCCTGGTCCCACACTTCAGGTGTCTACACCATGTCTTATCTTCTCAGTGACCTCTGACCCTTTCTGGCCCAGTTCCCAAACATAGCACCCCTATGAGGTAGGGCCCAACACACCCACCCCCCAGTTGCTGAGGGCTCACAGCTGTGCCTCTCCTTGGGAATTGTCCCAGCCCCCAGCGAATTGCCTCATTGAAGGTTTCATCTCCTAGGCAGTTGCTGGTGGCCAATGGCTGATGTGGTCTGACAGGCCACCACCTTGCCTCAATCCCAGACAACTCAGAAGGGTCATCTCAGCACAGGAGCTCTCTATCTATAGTAAGGGCAGAGGCCACAGTTTCTCCTGTGGCCTAATCCCACCCTCTTTACTTCCTTACAGGGCTCTCTGGAAGCACTCCCCAATGAACCTGCAGCAGCTCTCCACCTCAGAGTCAGCTTTCAGGGAACCCCATCAAAGACACTGCAACTTTTCTTCCTCTCAATCACCTGACATATATTTATTTCTTTACCAACTGTCTCACCACATTAGAATGTAAACTGAGAGCGGGGGCCTTGTTGTGTTCACTGCTCTACATGCATACTCCCAGTGCGTCCATCATGCCCATCACATAATAAATTCTCATAGGATAACAGTGAAGGTGCTAAGAACTTGTCATCCTGAGGCAAGGAGTGGTGACCAAGACTGATGTGTAACAAGCACACATCTCTGAGGCCCCCAGACTCTAAGGGGTGGGTTTCCAGGAGTCAAGCAGGTGGGCTCAGTGAATCACGAGTCCTCATGTCAGAGGGAAGATAGCCTGCAATACTCTGATCACCCCTGAAAGGCTTTGAGGCTTTTCTCCAGCCCCCAAAGAGGAACCAGGGAGATGCTATCTAAAGCCAAGATGGTGCTTCCCAGCCTTCAGCCTGCTTTGTCAAGCACCCACCCTGGGTCCAGCCTGTGCCAATTTGGGGAGCCCACAGAGCACCCCAAAGTGAGGATCCCCCCAATCATTCACCTTTTCATGGCACATCTGAAAACCTCCAAACCCGTCGACTTAAAACTTCCTGCTCAAATACAGCCTGTCACTTTCAAAGTGGGGAAAACCTTAAAGGGAGGTTACTTGTTCCATTTTGCAGATGAGGAAACTGAGTGGTCTGAGAAGACAGCTGGGATGTAGGAGGCTTTACACATAGCTGCTCCCCCAGTCCAAGACTATAATTCCCTTGGCACTGAAATCTGCTGGGATTGAATTTTCTAATGGATCACCCAGATGCTTAAATATATAACCACGACAGCGGCTGTTCACAATGATGGCAACATTTTAGTTCCAAGTCCCCACGGTGGGATTTTTACACTGATGGTGTGACCTCCCAATCACCCTCCCCACATACTACTTCCACTTCCTTCCCCCAGGCAGGGAGTTTGTCCTTGGTCTTAAGCCAAATGGGGCCTGAAAATCATCCCATATAACCTCTCCTGAGTTTAAGGAGAAAAGAATGTAAGGTGGGATAAGGCTGCAGACATATCTCCATGGAGGGCACAGTTGTCATCACGTATGAGCTTTCCAAGCTTTTTACACTCCACCTCGTGGTCTCTGAGACTCAGTTTCCTTGTCTGTAGGGGAAGGATAAAAACTGCAAGTCCTGTCTGCCTCACTTATGCAGACCAGCCACAAAGCAGCTTGAAGGGAAGAGTGCATGAGCTCCAGGCTGGCAATTTCATCTGTAGCCCAAGGGAACCCACCAAGGACAGCTTTCTAGACTGTTCTCCCTTAGGGAACAGAATGGCCGGTGGGGGCTGGGAAGAGGGAATGCTGCCCAGGCCTTCCCTGCAACTCTGGCCTCCTTCCAGGGCAGCCATTCAGCTGCAAGGTCGTCTGCTTGTCTACTTGCTGCTACACTCACAGTCTCCAATGAGGCTCACTTGACCCTCTCACTCCCCTACAACCAGTCTCTAGGTGATCCTGCCTGCTTAGTACCCAAGCTTTCACCATCACTCACCCAAGAATTACTGCAGAGGCTCTAGCTGGACTCCCTAGCTGGCCTGCCAAGTTGTTCTCTACATGCCCATCAGTGTTCTTAAAAAAAAAAAAAAAAAAATCCCTTTGACTCAGCAATTCCGCTGCTAGGAATTTACCTGATGGTTATGCTGGCAGAAGTACTCTAAGACGCAAGAACAAGGATGCTCACTGCAGCACTCTATGTAGCAGCTAACAACTGGAAACAACCCAAGTGTCCACCAAGCAGATATTAATGTAGCTGCTCAAAAGAACAAGGTAGATCTTATGTGCTGATGTGGCAGGATCTTACCATCCCAAAATATTAAGTGAAAAAAAGGGTAGGTGCAGAAGAGTCTATACACAGGGTGACACTGAATAATATACATATATCCATGCTTACTATATACATTCATTCTAATGTATATAGTAAGGGGCAACATAAAACCCCTCTAAGCTGTGTTTACCCTTAGGGAAAACCACTAAGGATTGCCTTGGATGGGTGACTTAACTTTTTATACTTCTCTGAACTGTCTGAATTTCCACCATTTATATGTAATTATTTTTATTTTTAAAATAGGCAACAGGGATTACTGAAATCCCCTGAGCCCAGACCACCTCCCTCAAGGTACTTGGAGTTCAAGGCCCCTTGTGAGCCAGCTGCTGATTCCCTTTCTAGTCTCATCCTCCAACTTTACTAGTGCTTTACAATCACTCCCAAACTCACCAGGATCCTCAGTCCCTTTCTGCTGTTTTCCTGGTAATCCCTCTGGCCACCCCACCTCCAGCCAAGTCTAAAGTAAAAAGAGCACAAGTCTGGAAATAAGAGACACACCAGAGTAGGAAATTCGCCTTTGCCATTTACTAGCTGTGATGAATGCAACAGCGTGCTTCCAGATGTCCTTCCAGAGCTGAGAGAGCTTCAGGCACGCATCCTACCAGGTGCTGGAAGCATCTGGAACTAACTGCTCTCAGTAAAGTCCCTCTTTGGGAACTGCCCTCAATCCCAAAGAGTCACCTGTCCCAAGGTCTCCCCACTCTTGGGAGCAGTGGTGACTGGTGACAGATAAATGGGATTTGTACAAAAAGCTCAGGCACCTTGCCTCAGGGCAGGACAACTCTGCAGGACCAATCCAGCTTGGGAGCTCCCCATGGAAGTGGCCCCTAAAGGCCTCAGGTGCACACACACTGAGCACAGTCTCCCCTTCTGCCCATCCTACGCTTTTGCTTTCCACAGGGGATGACCCTCAAGTTCTCCCGTGACTTTCTACATGCAAATCTACATCTCTAAGTCTGGTTCCAGGGGAACCTGACCTGAAACACTAGTTGTGCTACCTTGGGCAAACTCATACTATTTGAGTTTCCTTATTTTAGGGCCTAGTATACAACCTGGTACATACTCAATATTTTTCTTGAGTAAATTAATCTGTAAAATGGAAATGACGTTTACTTTGCAAAAGTTGTGTGGAAATTGAACAAGATGATGTATATAAGGGGCCTAGATTGGTTTCTGGCACAGAACAGGGCTTGATGTTATCTGAACAGAGGCCAGCTGAATCATGGTGTGCTTGGCCCATTAAACTAGATACTAGTGAGAAATAGACACTGAGTAGTCTATTTAGATTTTCTGCTGTCATGGGAAAGGAACATGTCCCGAGCTTCGAGTGACACATAAGAACCTAGCTACCATCGAAAAGCACCTGCTATGTGGTAAACACGATGTATACATAATCTGCAGTCCTCAAAACAAGACAGGCCATATTAGCTCATGTTTCAGGAGAAGAAACTGAAACCCAGAAGGATAAAGATGCTTATCTGAAGTCTCAAGTAAATGCCATAGCTGGGCTGAAGCCAAGGTCAGGCTTCAGGGACTGCATTTGGGTGGAGGTGGTATGGGAAACAGTGTGGGACACAGGTGTGGCTGTGGGTCCCTCTCCTTACAACTCCACGCTGACTACAAACTCCAAGTGCACTTAAAAGGCGCTTTATTTTCAGTGGGGCCACCTGGCTAAATATGAAGTGAGGTTCCTGGTAGGTCCTAGGCACAGCCCAGAATGCAGGATCTTCAGTGGGAGAAGGGGAAGGGGGTGCTTCAGGCCTCAGAATGGTCCTCAGCTCACACAGCACCATGCAAATACACAGCTAAAAACTTCTTGAAAGTCTCTGGCTGGAAACCGACTGGCCCAACAGGTTCCTAGAAAGAACACAATCCATTAGGATCCTGCTATTAGGTTTAATGGCAGCAGTTAAAACAAAGGTCAGTTTTATGTAACCTTAAGTGTTTGTATAATAATTTTCTTTCTTTGACATCACCTCTCATGGAAAAGGAGAGGCACTGGGAAGCTAGGAAGCCTGAGGAGCTGGGGTTGGGAAAGACAGGAAGGACTCCTACCACCTTTCAGCCAAATTATCTGTTGACATTGCCCTGCTCCTTAATCTATCCCACTTCAACCATCAGGACCAATAATAATGATCCCTCCTCCATTCAACAAACATCCATCAGAGGCACTTTCTCTCTCTGTATTGGGCCTGTGCCCTGTGCTAGAGACCCAGCAATAACCTGAATCTAGTTCCTACATTCAAGGAGCTTACAGGGATGATAATAAGAGGTGATAGGCCTCATAATAGAAGTAGGAAAAAGATGCTAAGAAAACAGAGGAGAAAATTACTAACTCATCAACTTCTATACCTTGGAGAAGCCAGGACTGAGTGAATAGTAGGGTGGGCCAGAAATAAAAGCAAAGGAAGGAGACTTCCAAGAGGCCAGCACATACAATAATACAGAGGAATGAATAAATGCAGGAAGAACAAGAACAAGGCTGGAGCCCAGGGCAGTGGGATAGAGTGGGACAGGGGTTAGAGGCAGGGGAAGAAATGGAGGAGGTAAGTAGGAGCCATCTATCCAAAACAGACAGGGGCTGGAACTAAGTGGATGAGGAATGTAGAAGCCACTTATCCTAAAGAAAACCGTGGTTAGTAGTGCTGGAAGGAAGAAGATAAAGGAAGAGGACCTGAAGACATGAAAGTGGGGAGGAAAGTAAGACTGAGTAGAGAGACCCAGAGGAGGCTGGTGTCATTGTGTAGGTAACAGACACTAAGTGGGGACAGAGAGAAGGGCCCAAACCTGGGAGGCATTTCAAGGGTAGAAACAACATTGATAGATGCTGGAGAACTAACTATACAACGGATATGCTGATGATGTTCAAAGGCTTATCCGCAGCTCCATCTGGCAAATCTGCACTAAACTAAGGGACTCTGGGATATAAATCATTCACAGACTCAGCAGCACCCGACTCTATTCTCTCTCCTCCTTACCTGCTTTATGTCTCTTCAGCATGCTTATCACTCCCTGATGTTAGACTATGTATTTATTCAGACATGGAAGGAATTCCATATCTGTGGAATGAAATGAATGGATGCATCATTCACAGGCCCTGCCCTCAATGAGCTTGGAGCTCAGTTAAGTTGAGTAGAAAAACACGTCCACAGAGCATTACAACTCAGCAGTGCCATTGTGCTGTGCCAGGGGAATACAGGGGCGATGCAAGCCCACCAGAGGTACCTAGTGAGCCTGGGAAGGGAGTGCTGGTGGTCAGGGGAGGTTTCCCGGCGGAAGAAATGCTTATGCTAAACCTGGAAGGACAAGAAGAAGATGGCTAGAAGAAATAGAAATTGGGAAAGGGGGGGAAGGGTGGCGAGCAGGGAGGGAGAAGGGAGAAGACTCCTATCCAAAAGGGGCAGCATCTGTAAAGGCCCAGAGCTAATCAGGCAGCAGGGCACACTCCACAGCTGGAAGGAGCTGCATGTGGCAGGACAGTGGAGTGCAGAGGGAAGCGGGAAAGGGGAAGTGGAAGAGGTAAGTAGGGCCGGGGGTAGAAGGCATTGTATTTTAGGTGATGGGCAGGGCTGAAGAAACCCTCCAGGCAGAGATCCTATGCGGCATGAAGTCCCTAAAGCCAGGATCCCACTCAAAAAAGCATCACTTTCCTCCTACCCTAGGCTCACTCTAGGTAGAACAAGTCATGGCTCAAATACATCACCAGGCTGGAGATGGCTGGACTTACCACAACCACCTTCTTTTTGATCACTGGGCGACACCAAAAATGCTGGTAGAGGAGCTGGTCCGAGTCCACCCAGACCAGATTCTTGATGCCCTCATTAGAGGCCAGATCTGTGGTATTCAATTGCAACACCAGGAACTGGAAGACGCGTCCGTCAGTGCCCACACTCTGTACCACTACCGGCTGCTCCAAAACCTTAGGGTCAGACTGATAAGGGAAAGGGATAAGTAAAATGAATCAGAACCAGGCAGTTTCTAGTTCTGGCTTTTCAAATAAATGCCCACAAATGATCATGATGATGAATATGCAACTATGTGATGATATTGTGAATTGCTGAGTGTATGTGTTGGGAATGTTTGTGTTTCTTGTAATTATTTTTAATTAATAAAAAATTTTAAAAAAATAAATGCCCACTGCCATTTAACTTATGGCTTCACTTTGGGGCAATTAAAATAGAACAAGGAGTTCAAGGCACTGTCCAGGATGAGGACTTCCCTTACCCCAGCCTGTCTCTGTCAGGCCTCAGATGCCGCCTGGCCTGAGGGTATCTGCTCTTCAACTTGAGCACATTAAAGTAATAACTCCTGCCATTGACAGGTGATTGCTGGGCAACCTGTGTAGTTGAGGAGAGTGAGCTGGAAGATTAATGATTGGAATCCCTCAAACTCATGGCATTACCTGATGGTGACATCAGCTTTATAAGATGTTAACTTGGAGGATCAATGAATACATGTAATTTCATTCAGTTCTCACTCCACTTGACACGTGAGAAAATTCAGACTCAGGGAGGTAAAGTGACTTGTCTGAGATTACACAGAAGTATGGTCTCAGAAGCCAGAACTGCCTAATACTAAACCTTGCATGTCTTCCACTTGCTCCTATAGGCCTGGCATCCTAAGATGCCCTAAGCCAGCAGGGAAGCATCCCTCCCGGGCCTCAGACTCTCTAAGGAACTCTGAGATTATGCCGTGTCCCTGGAGTGTCCACTCCAGCCGCTATCAGCATCAGGATCTCACAGTCAACAGACTGGCTAATGATTTTTCAATTAGTGCTACTTGGTAATAGTGATAATTTGAGCAACCATTTACTGATGGCTCTTATGGGCCATTTTTACATGGGCCCATCTCTTATAAATTTAGAGATCTATTTCCATTTAACAGATGAGGAAACTGAGGTTCAAAGAGGTGGTATAATTTGCTTAATGTCACCCGTAGGAAATGGCAAAGCCAAGTTCGGACTTCTGTTGGTCCTCCCTCTTTCCAAGGACCAGCCATTAAGTCATTGAACCCTACCATTTTGTTCTATACCTGTTGTCCCAGTGTATTTCATAGTAGTACCTCCTTTCACTCTCAGTAGTAACCCAGTTTAGACGATAAATTACATAGTCACCCTACTAAGACCTGGGAGTAAACCAGTTTGCCGACGGCTAATTGCTGGACAAAGATCCAACAGGCTGGGGCCACTAACAGAGCATCCTTGATCCAGAAATGCTGCCTATGTTTACCCTTCTAAGACTGAACCTGACATTAAGAATAGCTAATGTCAGACCACAGTGTGGGTCACACTGGGGCTACTGGCCTTAAAAATACCTCTTCTTAGCTACGCGAGAAATAAATAAAAAGAAAAGTACCTGTAAGTGTTGGCCGAGAATTCTGTATTGACTCTTATCTCCCTCTACAGATCAATAAAACTGCAGGTAGTACATAAATTTCTCAGCAATTTTACCTTTTACACAGAGGCTTTTCCCATAATTGCTCAACTTCACATCCCTAGGAATAATTTGTACCTGGAGGGGGTGGGGGGGGGCCTCCTCTACCCAACTGGGTGGAAGTTAGTGGCAGTGTCACTATCCATGCCTTGCTGGCAAGAGCTGGCACAGAAGCTACAATGAGCTTGCAGGCCTGGGACCTGGTGTGTGACTATCTGCCTCCTTCCCTTGCCCCAGGAGGGAAAGTTGCTGTACTCTGAAGTTGGGGGTATCAGGGATCCCACTTTTTCCCCCACACTTTAGCTGTGGGATCTTGGGCAAGTTGTCTAAAGTTTCTGAGCCTTTAGTATTCAGATAGACACTTGGAAAAAAAGATAACATTACTAGAATTGGAAAGACACAAGTAAGACCCATAAAGATGTGGGAGCTGCTAATTTCTTAGCTGTACGATATTGGCCAAATGTACTTAGCCCTTCTAGGCTTCAGTTTCTTTATCTGTAAAGTGAAACTACGAGTATCTGCTACAAAGAGTTGCTTCAAGGATTAAATAATAAAGCAGTTTTCAAATTTTAGTGTGGTGGTTTTCAAACTTGAGCTTGTATCAGCATCACCTGGATGACTTGTTAAAAAAAATGGATTGCTGTGTCCCACCCCCAGGGTTTCTGATTTGGTAGGTCTGGGCTGGGTCTGACAATTTGCATTTCTAACAAATTCCCAGATGATGATGATGCTACTAGTCCAGGACAACATTTGCGAACCACTGATAAAAGAACCCTAATTAAATGTCTGGCATGTAACAGATGCTCAATACAGGAAAGTTCCATTTGGCTAACCACACTTACCGCAACCCCTGTACCTAGACTAAGAAGGATGGGATACAGAACATTCTGAATTTCCCCACTCCCCCAGCAGGGCATTACTCTCTAAACAAGACCCAGGAAACTTCCAGCAGCACTGAGAATCCCCTTCCACAAAAACGAGGGATCTGGTGTCCCAGGCCTACTTGAGGGTTCCTAATCTCTTCTCCTGGAGGCCTTTGCTTTAGAGCTAGGCCTTCCTCCTTTGGAGAGCTCTCCAACAACCATTCAGTCTGCATTCTATACTATCTAGGTCTCTGAGACCTCTGCTTAAAATTAAGGGCTATTCTCGATCTTGGGGTTCACCCCTATGAAACTTATTCCTGCAAAGGATTGGCAAAGCCTACTTAAAATTATGTCTATGAGTAAACCCAAGAGAACCTCTTTTGCTGCTCAGATGTGGCCCCTCTCTCTCTAAGCCAACTCAGCAGGTGAACTCACTGCCCTCTCCCTACGTGGGACATGACTGCCAGGGGTATAAATCTCCCTGACAATGCTGGACAGAACTCCCAGGATTCTCCAGGACCATTGAGAAAGCTTTCTTGACCAAAAGGCGGAAGAGAGAAATAAGACAAAATAAAGTTTCAGTGGCTGAGAGATTTCAAACAGAATCGAGAGGTTATCCTGGAGGTTATTCTTATGTATTATATAAATATCCTTTTTCAGTTTACGGTGTATTGGAGTGGCTGGAGGATAGTACCTGAAACTGTTGAGCTGTGTATAGCCTTGATTCTTGAAGACTACTGTATAAAGATATAACTTTTACAACGTGACCACATGATTGTGAAAACCTTGTGTCTGATGGTCCTTTTATCCAGGGTATGGACAGATGAGTAAAAAATATATGGATGTGGGTACAAGGGTAGTTCAGTGGTAAAATTCTCAGACCTAGGTTCAGTTCCTGGCCCATGCACTTCCCAAAAACAAACAAATAAACAAGCAAAGATAGAAAGAAAAAACAAACAAACAAACAAAATTCAACAAAGAGTGCTGTAAAAAAGGGATACTCACATGGGAAAAGAATGACATGTGAGCCCAGGCATATAGTATACAAAAAAAGAAGGGGGGGGGGATAAATAAATAAATAATAGGAGGGATAAGAGGTAAAATAAATTGGGTAGATTGAAATACTAGTGGTCAATGAGAAGGAGAATAAGTGGTATGGGATGTATAAGTTTTTCTTTTCATTTCTTCTTCTGGAGTAACGCAAATGTTCTAAAAATGATCATGGTGATGGATACACAACTATGTGATAATATTATCAGCCACTGATTGTACACCATATATGGACTGAACATATGTAAAGATTTGTCAATAAAATTAAAAAAAAAAAAATCGAGGGCTACTACCACGTAAGATCCTGGGCCCTCAGAACCCGTCTTGAATGAGCAGACAGGTCTCAGCCATCTCTGTTGCTTCACTTTCTCCTGTCTAAAGGAGGCTTTGTTCTAATCTGAGCCACAATGGTATATAGGCAGTTTGCTGGAGCACAATAACATGGTTTTGGGGGTTAGTTATATCTAGTCCCAATCCTATTCTACCACCTCCTGCTGTGTAATGCTCAACAAGCTGCTTAGCCTCCCTGTGATTCAGTGGCAGAATCTGTAAAAAGGGAGTAACAGTGAAACCTCATGGGTTATTGTAATCAACACACATAAAGCATGGGAACATAGTAGGTCCTCAGCAGATGTTAGTTACTTCTTGGTAAGGTAAGTGGAAGTGCTTCTCCCTGAAACTCCTTAGATAAGTTAAAAAGCCAAGTAAAGAGCCCCCACATTCCCACTTTCTTCTTTGAGCAGTCCAAGACAGGAAACCAACACCACATAAAGAAGTATCGTGGCTTCCATATACATACCCCGTAGGTGTGTCGGGCCTGAGCCAGGGCACTGCCAAAAGCAAAGAGGATCATCTTGGCACGCAGCTGATCTGGTGGAAAGCGACGTGTCCGTACATTGGCTGCCTCCAAGAAATATAGGGTGTGGGGAAAGGGGAAAGGATACCCTTCCTGGAATCCTGCAAGACACATAATCATGTGGAGGGGTACAAGAGGTTAAATATCAGCCTGCTGAAGCCTCAGGAAAGCCACCTCACATTAGCTCTCAGTGCCAGGCACTACAGAGGGACTTGGTAAAGGCAGATCTTATCACTATAGCTCAGGAGTTGGCAAACCACTCCACAAACCAAATCTAGTTTGCTGCCTATTTTTGTAAATAAAAGTTTTATTGGAACAGCCACATCTACTCATTTATGCATGTCTACTGAGTAGCTATAAGGAGAGCTTATGTGGCCTGCAAAACCTAAAATATTCACTTCCTGGTTCTTTACAGAAAATGTACGCCAACCTCTTATAGGTGATTCCTGTAGACTAAGTCTAACTCTACCCTCTTCTGTCTCATTCAAGCACAGATGACAATAATGGTAAAAGAGGGATAATCTAAATTTATGGGAAATATTAAAAATAAAGCAAGTCATGTGCAAATTTCAGTACGTGATTAGCAATAAATGACCTGCCTCATACCTCACAACTGTCACAAATTATCCACACAACTGAGAATCAAGGGTTAGCACTGTTCTTCTAAGCCATGACCCTGTCAGGTCATCATTCTCTTCCCCTTCATGGCTATGAGTAAACCACTGGTAGGCTGAGGGCTTCTAGAACAAGTGACTTGATTCAGTCAATGTGGGTAAAAAAGGTAGAAATGAGTCTTGTAAAATGTGGGCTCTGAAAACTCTGGAGGAAAGCACTACTTAAAAGAGGGAGATGTAGCTTTGCTTTCTGCTGCACAGTCCCTGCCTCGGTTATGTGGCCACATAGATGCCAAGCACTCACTATGTGCCAAGCTCTAGACAGATCCCAGGAACAGAGGCCTCACAGCCTCCACTGCCTTTGAGGAACTCATAGTCTAGAACACAGACAGACAAGAAAATTGATCATATTCTTATAAAGTAATATGTCAAGATACAGGTTGATAGTGGCACAAAGACAGACTTGAAGACCAATGGAAGAGAATTGAGAGCACAGAAATAAACCCTCACATCTATGGTCAATCGATTTTTGACAAGGGTGCCAAATCCATTCAATGGGGAAAAAACAGTCTCTTCAATAAATGGTGCTGGGAAAACTGGATATCCACATAAATACCAAAAATAGATCAAAGACCTAAATATAAGAACTAAAGCTATAAACTCCTAGAAGAAAATATAGAGAAATATCTTCAGGTCCGTGTATTAGACATATTTCTTAGACTTTACTCCCAAAGCCTAAGCAACAAAAGAACACATAAATTGGGCTTCATCAAAATTAAAAACTTTTCCACATCAAAGAGCATTATCAGAAAAATGAAATGAGAGTGAGAGAAAATATTTGGAAACCATATGTTCAATAAGGGTTTAAAATCATAACATATACAACTCAATGACAAAAAGACAATGCAAGGACTTGAACAGATGTTTCTATTCTATTGGGTAAAGGACTTGAATAGATGTTTCTCTAAGGAAGATATATAAATGACCAAAAACACAAATAAAAAGATGCTCAATATCATTAGCCATTTGGAAAATGCAAATCAAAACTACAGTGAAATACCACATCACACCCACTAGAATGGCTACTGCTGAAAAAAAAGGAAACTAACAAGTGTTGGCAGGTCATGGAAATAGAAACCCTCCTACATTTATTGGTGGGAATGTAAAATGGTGCAGCCACTGTGGAAAATAGTTTGGCAGTTACTCAGAAAGTTAAACATGGGATTACCACATGGCCTGGCAATCCCATTTTTAGGTTTAAACCCAAAAGATTGAATGCAGGGACTTGGGCAGATATCTGTACCCCAATGTTCAGAGCAGTATTATTCACAACAGCCAAAAACGTGGAAGCAAACCAAGTGTCCATGAAAGGAAGAATGGATAAGAAAATGTGATCTATGCATACATGGAATATTGTTCTGCTGCAAATAAGGCATGAAGTTCGGATACAAACCACAACATGGATAAACCTTGAAGACATCATGTTGAGTGAAACAAGTCAGACACAAAAGGATCTCATGTATACATTTCTCATGAAATAATTAGAATACACAAATTCATAAAGTCAGAAACCAGAATACAGGTTACCACTGGTACTTCCCGGGAGTTTTGGATACTCTGACACCTAAGACTCAGAGTTGGAGTTCTGCAGCTCTGAAAATCAGTATTGCTATAAACAACAACTGTTAAAGAAACTGAAAAAAGAGATCGATCAGGTTTCAATTAGAGATAAGAACAAAGCTGATCTGGTTGGGACTAAGGTAAATTGAATACAGGTAAAGGATGATAATGTTTGTATTTTAGAACTTCACCTACTGTATGAAACCAAAAGAACTTTATTTTGTCCAAAGCCTAAAGTTTCTGTAGCATACATTTGAACTCAACCTGCCTGGATAGTTCATTTAAACAACTCAAAAACATGGAGCGCAGAATGGAACAAGGCTTATATTTCTGTGTAGCATAAGGTAATACCTGGATATATCCCAGAGTATGTTAGGCAGATAATTAAAAAGTATTGGCAAAGTCCCTTGAGAGACTGGAGAAAATATATAGAACTATTAAACTTTCCCACTGGGCGAACCCCGGATACTCTCTCAAACACTAAAGACTCCCAAGTTAATAGGCCAAGCCCTTGACCTTGAGGCTTGCTCTTATGAGAGCACACTTATTTCCGTGGCAGAGAAGCTAAGCCTACCTATAATTATGCCTAAGTGTTACTTCCAGAGAAACTTTCTCCCTGCTCAGATGTGGCCTCTCTCTCTAAGCCCACTTTGCAAGTAAAATCATTAACTTTCCCTATACATGGGACACAAAGTCCAGGGTCGTGAGTCTCCCTGGCAATGTGGTACATGACTCCAAGGGATGGCCCTGCTCTCGCACTATGGGATCGACAATGCCTTCCTGACCAAAAGGGGGAAAAGAAATGTAACAGAATAATTTTATCAGTGGCTAAGAGAGTTCAAATAGAGTCGAGAGGCTATTCTGTATTATTATCACTTTATTTTATTTTTTTTTACATGGGCAGGCTCCAGGAATCAAACCCGGGTCTCTGGCATGACAGGCGAGAATTCTGCCACTGAGCCACCATTGCACCACCCAACAGGCTATTCTGGAGGCAACTCTTAAACAAACTTCAACTAGATATTGCTAACTGCCATGGTTTGCCAAACTCCAATCAACATCACTCCCGTTAATCCTATACCACCCGGGGCTCTATCTGAGATCCTACAAAAGTTGCATGCACTAAGTTACTTTTCAGAAACCTAAAGCCTTGGGATGGTTTCTAGCTAGGTAAGTCCTAAAACCCAGAAGTGCCAGTCTCTCCAAGAACATTAGCCAGTTTCATCCCCTGTCCCATATTGTCGACACCCCTTTTCTTTTTTAACATTTTTATTGTAAAATATACTTACAAGCAAATAAAGAAAAAAGCAATAATTTTCAAAGCACACTTTAACAAGCAGTTACAGAACAGACCCCAGAGTTTGTCATGGGCTACCATTCCCCATCTGAGATTTTTCCTTCTAGCTGTTCCAAAACAGTGGAGACTAGAAGGAATATTAATATAGTGATTCAGCAGTCATATTTGTTTGTTAAATCCTATTTTCTCTAAGTCCTACCTCCTCCTTCTCCTCTGATCCCTCTCCTAATCTATAGGGATCTTTAGGCAATGCCCATTTTGACTTTTTCATGTTGATAAGGGGTGTCCACACTAAAGGATAGGGGGACAGAATCGATCAGTAATCTCGTAGAGACTGGTCCCTCTGGATTTCAGGATATATCTGACCTAGGAACCCTCCAGGGATTATAGTTTCCAGGAAAACAAACTTAGTGCATGAAACCTTTATAGCTTCAGTTCGAGCCCTAGTCAATAGGAGTGATGTTGGTTGGGGTTTAGCAAACTATGGCCATTAGTGCTATCTAACTGAAGGTTGCATAAGAGTGGCTTCTAAAATAGTCTCTTGATTCTATTTGATCTCTCTTGGTCACTGATGTCTTATTTTGTTACACTTCTTTTCCCCCTTTTGGTCCAGAAGGTGTTCTTGATCCCATAATGCCAGGGCCAGATTCATTCCTGGAAGTCATGCCCCATATTGTCAGGGAGATTTTCACCCCTCATCAACACGCCTTTTCAACATGAAAATAGTTAGAATTGGCATAACCCAAACGTCTCTAAAGATTGGGAGAAGGATCAAAGGAGAAGGAGGAGTTATAACACAGAAGTTAGGATTTAACAAATGAGTATGACTACTGAATCATTATATTGATATTTTTTCTTAGTTTCCATTATCTTGGAGAAGCTAGAAGGAAAAACTTGAAATTGTAGAACTATAACCCTTACCAAACTTTGAAATCTGTTCTATAACTACTTGTTAAAATGTACTTTGAAATTTATTATTTTTTTGTATATATGTTATATTTCACAGTAAAGAAATGTTAAAAAAAAAAAGAAAGGTTACCGGGGATAGGGGTTGGGACAGGGAGATAATGCTTAATGAGTACAGAGTGGCTGTTTAGGGTCATGCAAAACTTTAGGTTGTAGATGGTGGTGAGGGTAGCATAGTATTGCATATATAGTCAACACCACTAAATTGCGTATTTGGAAGTGGTTAAAATGGGAAATTTTAGATTGTGTATTTGTTACCACAATGAAAAGAAGGAAAAAACCCAGGAAGATATGAGGTGGGCATGGGGGCTGTGGGTGGAGAAGACTGGAAGATCCCAGAGTATTTCTGGGAGGAAATGATTCCTAAGATGAATTGTGAAGTATGAAGAGTTGGCAAGCTGAAGATAAGAAGGGCTAACAGTTAATAGTTCTAGGCAGGAGGAACAGCATGTGCCAAAGCACGGTGGTGAGAAGGCATACGATGTGCATATGGGATAAAGACTGCATGTGGAGAGAAGGTAAAGATGAGGCTAGAAAGAGAGGCAGAGGCCAGTCATGAAGGCCCTCATGTAATAAGCTAAGTAGTTCAAACTTTTTCTAGTAGGCAATGGGAAGGTAGGCATGAAAGAGATGGGATTAAATTTATATTTTAAAAAGACTACTCTAAAGTTGTGAATTACATGGATGGAAGAAAATAGCCTGGGGTCAGAATGACCTGTTGGGAGACTGTGTCAACAAACTAGGTGAAAGGGACTAGAACCTGACTTTGATGGTAGTTGTAGAAATAAAGAGAGGTTAAGGAGGAAGAAGCAACAGCTTATGACTGACTTGATGGTAGGAGTGAGGGGCCGGCTTAGCCCGACTCCCTAAGTTCTGTTTTGGCTGATGGGGTAGATGGTGACACCTTGTTTGATGGAGTTTGGATTAACAGCCCCATTCCAGGCCCTGGAGGACTTCCTTGGTCCTAGAAAGAGACTGGCCAGGGTATACTAAATGAGTAAAAAAGGTATTTTTCAAGGGACTTTATGAATAAAGGAAATATTTGGTTCCTGCTCAAAATCCCCTCAAGCCCCCTATTAAATTCTGATGTAACAGAGTCGCTTCTCAGGGCGGTAAAAAAGCAAGGTCGGCTTTTGAAATTCTACGTCTTCCAAGAAGAATAAGGCACGCAGTAGAATACTAATAGGATTATAGAGACAGCAACTAGTGGAATGAGCATGTGCTTTGGAATCAGACAAAATTCTGGCTCTGTTGTATGCCCTTGAACAAAATATTTAACTTCCCTGAGTCTCGATTTCCTTGTCTATAAAATGGGAATAGTGCCTGTCTCACAGCATTGCAACATGGATCCTAAGAGATAATGTGAGTGAGTAACCCAGTACACGGTAAATACTCAGTATATCCTTTCCCTTTGGAAAAAGCACACCCCACCCCACCCCCATCACCATATGTCTTAAAATTCAAGGCTTTAACACTCACCTGTGTCATCTTTCACATCATAAACATTGCATTCCTGAAGATTAATAGTGGGAGATATGGGATAGAATGTCTCAAGAACATGATTCTTAGTAGCCTCAACCTCCTCTCTGGAGGCAATGGGGGGCAGGGGATCCTTGGCACTTAATCGGGTTCCACCAGAACCACGGACCTGAAGGAGAATCGATTCTAAAAGGAGAAAAAGACAATTAGTCTAACCTGGTCTGAAGTCTTAGCTCAGCAAAGCCTAAAGCTTTCCTCTTCTCATGCTTCTCAAGTTATTTATAGCTTTTCTAGCCTAATACAGGAAACAAAACTTTGAGTTAGGATGCTAATCCAGGGGTCCCTGGGAGGGGCATGAAAGAATAACTCTTCTTCCTCATGTCACTTTCCAATGAACCCTGAAGCCTGGTGATTTCTGCTGATTCACGTCTGCCCCACACATATCTTCCCAGGCAACTGCTCTACGCTGAGACAGGCATGAGTGAGAGTTAGACTCTGATCTCAAGGAATTTACCAGGTAGTAAGCACTACAATAAAAGTATGAACTGCAATCAGAAATAATACAAGTAGGGAAAACTAACCTCTATTGGGAAGCATTGTAACAGAGCCAATGCCTTAGAACTAAGGTGCAGGTTCTGAAGAATGGACAAGAGCAGGGTTAATCAACCTTGGCTCTATTCACATTTTGGACCAGACAATTCTTTGGTGAGAAGAGATGTCCTGTGCATTGTAGGATGGAGAGCAGCATCCCTGGCCTGTACCCACTAGATGCCAATAGCACCATACCCTCTTCCCCCAACCAACTCATGACAATCAAAAATCTCTCCAAACACTGGCAAATGTCCCCTGGAGGGCAAAACTGCTCCAGGATAAGCACTGGGTAAGAGTTTGCTAGGCAAAGGAGAGGAAAAGCATTGTATTTAAAGAGGAATAATATGTACAAAGGCACAGAAGTGTGCAACTCACTGACAAAGTTTAGAGAAATAAATCCAGATGAAAGTAGAGTATGATAAGGTAGGGAAGGAGGGGTGGAGAGAGAGAGTACTAAGCACAGTGGATGAAGATGAAAACTATTAAATTCAGGAAAAGGGCCAGATTGTTCTCAATAACTAAGTATAAAACCTGACATCCAAAAGTCTCACTTAAGTTGAATTTGCATATTCACTACATGGAAATGTAAGTGGTTTGGGAAACAAACTTATACCTGACTAATCAAAGGCCTGCCATTATGAACACGTGTGGACCCATGGGTGCCCTTCACAGTGGACCACAGGTGCCACATGCTACCATCAGACAAAATGTGCCTGGAAAGACTCCTTAAGAATGGCCTCCTAAGGACTTTTCACGGAGGCACATCTTCCTCTGAAGGTGCTCTGATTGGTAGAAATAGTCAGAATCATGGTGTGATAATAACAGATCAAGACTGATTTTTCCAACATGATTAGACATTGGTTTGGGCAACAGCATTGTGCTTAAGTAGCATGTGGTCTTCCTTACCAGATATCTGAAAAGACACATACTACATCTGTAAATGGATAAACTCTGACTTGGCTGGTAAAATACATCATATTCACAACTTGAGAACAGTTTTCTAAAGCATTTCCTCTTTCCTCAAATATAATCTGCAAAGGAAAAGAAATGTGCCTAGACCTCTCCTAACCTTGGGTTTCAGATTCTTCCCACAGACTACTCTGGTGTGGTTTCTAATTCAACTCCTTCCATACCCCTCCTCCTGACAGCCGCAAAGAGGGCAGCTTAATTAGAGGCAACACTTCGTGATGGGTCAACAAGTACTTCTCCATTAATGAGGTTCACTGATTTCCTTAGTGATGACATTTCTTCTACAGAGCTGACTGCTAGCCAGGAAGTCCATACTCAAAGGGGCAAGCTGGAGAAATCAGACTAAGAAGTCCTGAAAATCTCAAATTATTACATGACTGGTTTGCTGCCCCAGGATTCCACCAACTGGAATACCTGTGCTCTCTGAAATACTGAGATTTGGTGTTCATTCTCCCATCACTTCAGTCAGCACCATCTATTGAACAGTTAGACACTGTGGACAAAGACGAATGAGACATGGTCCCTGCCATTAGGAGTTCACGGAAAAGAAATTATACATTACAATATAGTGTAATATGTATAAAATTAGGCACAATGAACAGAAGTACAGAGGAGGAAGAGCTAATCTAGCCTGGATTCACAAAGGAAGAGGATTTTAATTGAGTCTTGCAGATAGGTAGAATTTAGTTAAATGAAGAAAGCAGAAAAGAACATTCCAGGCAGAATGCACAGGATGTGCAAAGGTACAAAAGCTTGATGCCAAAAAGCTGCAAATGGCTAAAGTTTGATTTTAGGGATGCGGAATGGCAGGGCAGTAGAGCAGAAGATAAATCAGAAAGGTAGGTGAAGGAGGACTTTGTATACCATGATAAAGTGTTTAAACTACTGAGAGACAGTGAAGGGTTTGAAGCAGGAGTGGGACATACAAAGACTTGTACTTTAGGAAGGGCATTCTAACAGCTATGTGGAAAATGGATTTGAAAGTGTAGTGGATTGAATTATGTACCCCAATTTAGACAGGTTCTTAATCTTAATCCACAATCCTGTAAATGTGAACCCACTGTAAATAGGCCCTCTTGAATTCAGCGGCTCCTAATCTAGATTACTGGAGTCCTTTATAAGCAGCAGAAATTGAGATATAGAGAAAGCCACAAGCAGAAGCCAGAAGCAAGAAGTTAGCAGGAACCTGGAAGAGAAAGTAGAGGACATTGTCATATGATGGGAAAGTCAAGAAACACCAAGGACTGCCAGTAGGCCAATGCCAGATCACCACAACCTTCGGGAAGAAAGTAAGCATTGTCAGTATCTTAATGTTGAACTTCTGGCCTCTGCAACCATGCGCCAATAAATGCTTACTGTTAAAGCTAACCCACTGTGTGGTACTTGTGATAGTAGCTCAGGCAAAACTAAGCAAGAAGGGTACAGAAATATGAATGCGAGTAAGAAGGTTGTTACAATTGAACATGAACTTTGTAACAGGAAAGACTACAATCTAATTGTTATTTCTTCATCCTCGGTATTTAGGTACTCTCAAACATATAGTTAGGGCGGTGCAACAGTGGCTCAGTGGCAGAATTCTTGCCTGCCATGCCAGAGACCCAGGCTCGATTCCCAGTG
>PVIY010036737.1:0-25218 GCA_004026745.1 Myrmecophaga tridactyla | reverse complement strand
AGAAGAATTAGAATATGAATTATTTTCACATTCACCTGAAAATAACAACTAAAAGGTTAAAAAAAATACCTCAGATATGTCAGCAGTTTAACAGTGTTAAATAAATACTTTACACTCATATCACATTACAATTTTGTGGTCAGTGATTAAGAAATGGTGTATATTTTCTACCACCAAATAGCCTTGCTATTCCCTAAGTCTTCCTGGTATCCTCCACCTAGATCTTCAGCATTCAGTGGACTGAGAATTTAAGACAAAAACAGAAAAAGGAAGCCAACTCCCTCTTAATAGCTATGACAAATAAACCTTTTGTACTTAAACTTTATAAGTTCTGTAATTATTTTTGTAATTGTTTTGTATATGCCCTAAGTTCTTCTAAACAGACAGTTATAATGCTTATCTAAAGAGACAGTTTTCCTTTTATTGTTGCAATCTTTATTTCATTTTCACTTGCCCAATTACTCTGGTGAGAACCTACTGTTCAATATTTAATAGATAGAGTGAAAACAGGCATCCTTACCTTGCTCTGACTCTTAAGAGAGAGTCTTCCATATTGCACCACAAATTTTAATTTTAGCTGTAGAAATTTCATAAATGTATTTTTCCAAACTGAACCAGATCCCTTTTAATCCTAGTTTGCTAAATGTATGAGCCATACATTCTGGGGATAATCTGTACTTTACCTCTCTCTTCATGATTTGGGGTCACATGCTCTAATTTACTTTCAAGGATTTTAGTTCTATGTTCATGAGTCACATTAGTGGTTCATAAAAATGGTTTAGTCATAAATGGTTTGACTTTATTTATGGATTAACCTTTCTCCTTTGTTTTCTGAAAGAGTTTGTGCAATTGTGTAATATTGCCACTATTTATTTTTTAAATGCTTGATAGAATTCCCTTGTAAAACCATGTGTCTGAGGTTGTCTTTGCAGATAAATTTTTAAAGACCAATTCAACAAATGTATAAGGCATAGAGCTATAGAAATTATGTTTCATTTTGCACAAATTTTGACCATTTATCTTAAGTGTTGGAATTTGTTTGCATAAATACTTACATAATTTCCTATGATATTTGTATAATCTTTGATGATTACCTTCTTTCATATTTAATTTGGCATTTAGTTTTTCCTTTATTTCTTTTTACTTTATGTCTTATAAGTGTTCAATAATTTCGTTGATATATTTCAAATAAATGTTTTTTTACTCTTCTTAATTTTGTGTACTATTTATATATTTTATTTTGTTGATTCCTGCTCTTAACTTTATTTCATTTGTATTACTTTCTATCCCATTTTTCACTATTTTTCTAGCTTTTAAGTCAAAAGCTAAAATTGTTTGCTTAGAAACTTTGTTCTTACAACATCAACATTTAAAATTCTACATTTCTTATTAAGTAAGCTATGGTTATATTCCATATATTTTGAAACTTTGTATTTTCACCATCATTCATAACAATGTGTTTTCTAAATTATCTTGTATTGTATTCTTTGGCTCATGTTTAAGGAGTATATCAACCAAAGAGTAAATATGTGCGATCTTATAGATATATTATTTTTGTTGGTGTCTAAGTTAATTATATTCAGAAGAAATAAAAGATATAATTTCAACCCTTTAAATTTTACAGATACTTGCTGTATAATCCAGCATGTGGATTATCTTTTAAATACATCAAGTGCACATGAAAAATTTGTATTTAATGGGTTTGTTATAAGTAGGATTATTCAGATTACCTATTTTTCATCTATTCATTTCCTGATATTTAAATTTTTCCATCAATGACTGAAAAATTGGTATTAAAATTCCCTATTTGGTTGTGGAATGATCATTTAATTTGTGCTTCTTTTATTTTGGACCCCTATTTTTCCTGATATTTATGACTCCTTAATGAATTAACTCTTATTTTCAGTGATACATTTCATTTTAAAATTAATTGTATCTGAAAACAATTACAGCCACTTTATATTTCCTATACTTGCTGTTTGCATGGCAATTTTTTCTTATTCATTTATCTTTAATCTATCTCTACCTTTTAGCTTTAAAATCATTCTCATGTAGATAGCATGTATTGTCTTGATTTTGACTCTCCTAGCTCATCCTATTTGGATTTCTTTGACTTTCTTAGAAATATATTTCCAAATATTTCATTAAATTTCAGATGTTTTAGCCATTAATTTTTCTTTAAATTTATTTATTAATTAAAACATAAATAAACAAAATAAAACAACATACATAATCAGTAATTCATAATATCATCACTTAGTTGTATATTCATCATTTCTTAGAACATTTGCATAGATTTAGAAAAAGAAATAAAAAGACAACAGAAAAAGAAATAAAATGATAACAGAGAAAATAAAGTTATACATACCATACCCCTTACCCCTCGCATTCATTGATCACTAGCATTTAAACTAAATTTATTTTAGCATTTGTTCCCCCTATTATTTATTTTTATTCCATATGTTCTACTCCTTTGTTGACAATGTAGATAAAAGGAGCATCAGACACAAGGTTTTCACAATCACACAGTCATATTGTGACAGCTGTATCATTATTCAATCATCCTCAAGAAACATGGCTACTGGAACACAGCTCTACATTTTCAGGCAGTTCCCTCCAGCCTCTCCATTACATCTTGAATAACAAGATGATATCTACTTGATGCATAAGAGTAACCTCCAGGATAACCTCTTGACTCTGTTTGGAATCTCTCAGCCATTGACACTTTGTCTCATTTCCCTCCTCCCCCTTTTGGTTGAGAAGGTTTTCTCTATCCCTTGATGCTAAGTCTCAGCTCATTCTAGGGTTTTTCTCAATCCCTTGATGCTGAATCTCTGTTCACTCCAAGATCTCTGTCCCACGTTGCCAGGAAGGTCCACACCCCTGGAAATCATGTCCCGTGTAGAGAGGGGTAGGGTGGTGAGACTGCTCGTTGTGTTGGCTCGTGAGAGGGGCTACATCTGAGCAACAAAACAGGCTTTCCTGGGGGTGACTCTTAGGCCTAAATTTTAAGTAGATTTGACCTATCCTTTGCGGGGTTAAGTTTCATATGAACAAACCCCAAGACTGGGGGCTCTGCCTATATCTTTGATTGTCCACACTGCTTGTAAGAATATCAAGAATTCAACTTGGGGAAGTTGAATTTCTCCCCATTCTCACCAATCTCCGAAGGGGGCTTTGCAGATACCTTTCCATTCACTGATCGAATCACTCTGGGATTCATTGGGGGCATCACTCTGGACAAACCAGCAAAATCTCATGTCCTACCTGAGATTCCAAGTACTTATGGCATTCAATCAAACTATCTACATAAGTTATATTAGGAAATGCACTAGTCAAAATATAAATTTTGTAACAAATAAACATTTTTTGCTTTAATCCAACACAGAAGGTGACATTTTAAAATATTAATTACCATCTATTTTCAGTACCCTGCAATAATGACATTCCTTTGTTCTTCTTCATGCAAAAACATTTTTTTAAATTGTACCTTGTACATTTCACTATTATTATACACTCTAGGCATTCCTAGATTATACCATCTCAATCTTTAATATCTATCTTTCTTTCTGATTTCAATATGTCCCCAGCCCTCCTCACTCTATCATTCTTACATTCAGCTTCATTCAGTGTTTTAACATAATTATATTACAGTTAGGTAGTATAGTGCTGTCCATTTCTGAGTTTTTGTATCCAGTCCTGTTGCACAGTCTGTATCCCTTCAGCTCCAATTACCCAATATCTTACCCTATTTCTATCTCCTGATGGTCTCTGTTATGAACAAAATATTCCAAGTTTATTCACTAATGTCAGTTCGTATCAATGAGACCATACAGTATTTGTCCTTTAGTTTTTGGCTAGTCTCACTCAGCCTAATGTTCTCAAGGTCCACCCATGTTGTTACACACTTCATAAGTTTATTCTGTCTTAAAGCTGCATAATATTCCATCGTATGTATATACCACAGTTTGTTTAGCCACTCTTCTGTTGATGGACATTTTGGCTGTTTCCATCTCCTTGCAATTGTAAATAATGCTGCTATAAATACTGGTGTGCAAATTTCCTTTTGTGTCTTTGCCCTTATGTCCTCTGAGTAGATACCTAGCAATGGTATTGCTGGGTCATATGGCAATTCTATATTCAGTTTTTTGAGAAATCGCCAAACTGCCTTCCACAGTGGTTGCACCATTTGACATTTCCACCAACAGTTAATAAGTGTGCCTCTTTCTCCACATCCTTTCCAGCACTTGTCATTTTCTGTTTTGTTGATAATGGCCATTCTGGTGGGTGTGAGATGATATCTCATTGTGGTTTTAATTTGCATTTCTCTAATGGCCAGGGATGTTGAACATCTCTTCATGTGCCTTTTGGTCATTTTTATTTCTTCTTCTGAGAGTTGTCTGTTCAAGTCTTTTTCCCATTTTGTAATTGGATTGGCTGTCTTTTTGTTGTTGGGTTGAATAATCTCTTTATACATTCTTGATACTAGACCTTTATCTGATATGTTGTTTCCAAATATTGTCTCCCATTGTGTAGGCTGTCTTTTTACTTTCTTGATGGAGTTCTTTGATGCACAAAAGTGTTTAATTTTGAGGAGTTCCCATTTCTTTCTTTCTTTCTTCAGTGTTCTTGCTTTAGGTGTAAGGTCTATAAAACCACCTCCAGTTATAATATTTATAAGATATTTCCCTACATTTTCCTCTAACTGTTTTATGGTCTTAGACCTGATGTTTAGATCTTTGATCCATTTTGAGTTAACTTTTGTATAGGGTGTGAGATACGGGTCCTCTTTCATTCTTTTGCATATGGATATCCAGTTCTCTAGGCACCACTTATTGAAGACACTGTTCTGACCCAGGTGAGTTGGCTTGACTGCCTTATCAAAGATCAAATATCCATATATGAAAGGGTCTATATCTGAACACTCTATTCGATTCCATTGGTCAATATATCTATCTTTATTCCAGTACCATTCTGTTTTGACCACTGTGGCTTCATAATATGCCTTAAAGTCAGGCAGCGTGAGACCTCCAGCTTCGTTTTTTTCCTCAAGATACCTTTAGCAATTCGGGGCACCATGCCCTTCCAGATAAATCTGCTTATTGGTTTTTCTATTACTAAAAAGTAAGTTGTTGGGATTTTGATTGTTATTACGTTGAATCTGTAAATCAATTTAGGTAGAATTGACATCTTAACTATATTTAGTCTTCCAATCCATGAACACAGTATGCACTTCCATCTATTTAGGTCTTCTGTGATTTCTTTTAACAGTTTCTTGTAGTTTTCTTTGTATAGGTCTTTTGTCTCTTTAGTTAAATTTACTCCTAAGTATTTTATTCTTTTAGTTGCAATTGTAAATGGAATTCGTTTCTTGATTTTCCCCTCAGATTGTTCATTACTAGTGTATAGAAACACTACAGATTTTTGAATGTTGATCTTGTAACCTGCCACTTTGCTGTACTCATTTATTAGCTCTAGTAGTTTTGCTGTGGATTTTTCAGGGTTTTCGACATATAGTATCATATCATCTGCAAACAGTGATAGTTTTACTTCTTCCTTTCCAATTTTGATACCTTGAATTTCTTTTTCTTGTCTAATTGCTCTGGCTAGAACTTCCAACACGATGTTGAATAACAGTGGTGATAGTGGACATCCTTGTCTTGTTCCTGATCTTAGGGGGAAAGTTTTCAGTTTTTCCCCATTGAGGACGATGTTAGCTGTGGGTTTTTCATATATTCTCTGTATCATTTTAAAGAAATTCCCTTGTATTCCTATCTTTTGAAGTGTTTTCAACAGGAATGGATGTTGAATTTTGTCAAATGCCTTCTCTGTATCAATTGAGATGATCATGTGATTTTTCTGCTTTGATTTGTTGATATGGTGTATTACATTAATTGATTTTCTTATGTTGAACCATCCTTGCATACCTGGGATGAATCCTGCTTGGTCATGATGTATAATTCCTTTAATGTGTGGCTGGATTTGATTTGCTAGAATTTTGCTGAGGATTTTTGCATCTATATTCATTAGAGAGATTGTCGGTGGTTTTCTTTTTTTGTAATATCTTTGCCTGGTTTTGGTATGAGGGTGATGTTAGCTTCATATAATGAATTAGGTAGCTTTCCCTCCACTTCAATTTTTTTGAAGAGTTTGAGCAGGATTGGTACTAATTCTTTCTGGAATTTTGGTAGAATTCACATGTGAAGCCGTCTGGTCCTGGACTTTTCTTTTTGGGAAGCTTTTTAATGACTGATTCAATTTCTTTACTTGTGTTGGTTTGTTGAGGTCATCTATTTCATCTTGAGTCAAAGTTGGTTGCTCATGCCTTTCTAGGAAGTTGTCCATTTCATCTACATTGTTGTATTTATTAGCATAAAGTTGTTCATACTATCCTGTTATTACCTCCTTTATTTCTGTGGGGTCAGTGGTTATGTTTCCTCTTCCATTTCTGATCTTATTTATTTGCATCCTCTCTCTTCTTCTTTTTGTCAATCTTGCTAAGGGCCCATCAATCTTATTGATTTTCTCATAGAACCAACTTCTGGTTTTATTGATTTTCTCCATTGTTTTCATGTTCTCAATTTCATTTATTTCTGCTCTAATCTTTGTTATTTCTTTCCTTTTGCTTGCTTTGGGGTTAGTTTGCTGTTCTTTCTCCAGTTCTTCCAAGTGGACACTTAATTCTTGTATTTTTTCCCTTTCTTCTTTTTTGATATAGGCATTTGGGGCAATAAATTTCCCTCTTAGCACTGCCTTTGCTGCATCCCATAAGTTTTGATATGTTGTGTTTTCATTTTCATTTGCCTCAAGATATTTGCTGATTTCTCTTGTAATTTCTTCCTTGACCCACTGGTTGTTTAAGAGTGTGTTGTTGAGCCTCCACATATTTGTGAATTTTCTGGCACTCTGCCTTTTATTGATTTCCAACTTCATTCCTTTATGATCTGAGAAAGTGTTTTGTATGATTTCAATCTTTTTAAATTTGTGGAGACTTGCTTTGTGACCCAGCATATGGTCTATCTTTGAGAATGATCCATGAGCACTTGAGAAAAAGGTGTATTCTGCTGTTGTGGGGTGTAATGTCCTATAAAAGTCTGTTCAGTCTAGCTCATTAATTGTAATATTCAAATTCTTTGTTTCTTTATTGATCCTCTGTCTAGATGTTCTGTCCGTTGATGAGAGTGGGGAATTGAAGTCTCCAACTATTATGGTAGATGTGTCTATTTCCCTTTTCAGTGTTTACAGTGTTTGCCTCATGTATTTTGGGGCATTCTGGTTCAGTGCATAAACATTTATGATTGTTATGTCTTCATGTTGAATTGTTGCTTTTATTAGTACATAGTATCCTTCTTTGTCTCTTTTAACTGTTTTACATTTGAAGTCTAATTTGTTGGATATTAGTATAGCTACTCCTGCTCTTTTCTGGTTGTTATTTGCATGAAATATCTTTTCCCAACCTTTCACTTTCAACCTATGTTTATCTTTGGGTCTAAGATGTGTTTCCTGTAGACAGAATATAGAAGGATCCTGTTTTTTAATCCATTCTGCCACCCTAAGTCTTTTGATTGGGGAGTTCAATCCATTAACATTTAATGTTATTACTGTTTGGGTAGTACTTTCCTCTACCATTTTGCCTTTTGTATTTTATATGTCATATCTAATTTTCCTTCTTTCTACACTCTTCTCCACACCTCTCTCTTCTGTCTTTTCATATCTGTCTTTAGTGCTCCCTTTAGTATTTCTTGCATAGCTGGTCTCTTGGTGACAAATTCTCTCAGTGATTTTTTGTCTCAAAATGTTTTAATTTCTCCCTCATTTTTGAAGGACAATTTTGCTGGGTATAGAATTCTTGGTTGGCAGTTTTTCTCTTTTAGTAGTTTAAATATATCATCCCACTGTCTTCTTACCTCCATGGTTTCTGCTGAGAAATCTACACATAGTCTTATTGGTTTTCCCTTGTATGTGATGGATTGCTTTTCTCTTGCAGCTTTCAAGATCCTCTCTTTCTCTTTGACCTCTGACATTCTGACTAGTAAGTGTCTTGGAGAATGTCTATTTGGATCTATTCTCTTTGGCGTATGGTGCACTTCTTGGATCTGTAATTTTAGGTCTTTCATAAGAGTTGGGAAATTTTCAGTGACAATTTCTTCCATTAGTTTTTCTCCTCCTTTTCCCTTCTCTTCTCCTTCTGGGACACCCACAACACGTATATTTGTGCGCTTCATATTATCATTCAGTTCCCTAGGTCCCTGCTCATACTTTTCCATTTTTTTTCCTATAGTTTCTGTATCTTGTCAGATTTCAGATGTTCCTTCCTCTAGTTCACTAATACTAACCTCTGTCTCTTCAAATCTACCATTGTAGGTTTCCATTATTTTTTCATCTCTTCTACTGTACCTTTCATCCCCATAAGTTCCGTGATTTGTTTTTTCATACTTTCCATTTCTTCTTTTTGTTCATTCCTTGCCTTCTTCATATCCTCCCTCAATTCACTGATTTGGTTTTTGATGAGGCTTTCCATGTCTGTTCGTACATTCTGAATTAGTTCTTTCAGCTCTTGTATCTCATTTGAACTATTGGTTTGTTCCTTTGACTGGGCCATATCTTCAATTTTCCTGGTGTGATTTGTTATTTTTTGCTGGCGTCTAGACATTTAATTACCTTAATTAGTTTATTCTAGAGATTGCTTTCACTTCTCTTACCTAGGGTTTTCTTGCTAGATGAGTTTGTAGTCTATCTGTTCTTTGACCTTCAGTTCAGCTTTTTCCGGACCTCTAGCTTAGGTTTTGTTTAACAGAGGATAATTTTTCAGTTCTTGTTTTCTCGTTTCTTTTCCTGCTTGTATGGTGACTTTTACCTCCCCACCCTTAGTTGGCTCTACATAGGTATTATAGACTCCAGCCGGGTTTTCTCAGACTAAACTGGCCTCCTATCAGGGGGAAGGAGTCACCTGTGCCAGTTTTCCCTGAGGATAAGACCCAGCAGGTTAAAAGGCTTTCCTGTGAAGTCTCTGGGCTCTGTTTTTCTTATCCTGCCCAGTATGTGGCATGTCTCCCTGTGGGTCGCACCAGCAAAAGATGTTGCGACACTTTTAACTTTGGAATACTCTCCCTGCTGGAGGCATGGTGGAGATGGAGGAGAATTTGTAGGCTGGTTTTAATGGCTTCAAATTGCCAAGCCCTGGGGTCTGAATTCCTTGAGAGAGGGATTCCACCTGAGTTGGGCTTCACCCCTCCCCTGGGGAAGGCACAGATGGGAGACAGCCTTGAAAGCAGCCCGTTTCTACCTATGCCTGGGGCAGTTGCAGCCCGAGAAGTCCTGCCACTGAACCCAGAGGCTGTCAAATCTCCATAGAAACACAGCCACTAAAACCTCCGTTTCTTCCTTCTCCATGAGCCCAATGAGTGAACTCTGCCTTGAACAGGTTTAGCGTCTCTTTCCTTTCCCTCTGGGAAGCCGCCTGTTGAGGAGGGGTGCTGGGTGCTGGCTACCACAGCTTGGGGCACTCACGGTTTTGCGGAGGTTTGCAGCCAGTCCAGCTGGTCCAGACTGGGGTACGCTGTGTGTCCAGTCACTGACGTGGCTCCAGGAGCTGTTCTGTACTGCTTCGGGTTATTTAGTAGTTGTTCTGGAGGACAAACTAAAACGCGCACATTGCTAAGTCACCACCTTGGCCCCTCCCTAGCCATTAATTCTTAATTCTTTGACATTCACCTTAACATTTTCTCTATTTTCTTTCCTCTGTAACTTCTAATAAATATACAATGTAATGTGCTTATTGGTGTGCTTGATGGTACCTCTCAAATCTCTTTGTGGTCAATTTTCTTTCCTGTGTCTATTAATCAGCATGGAAAATTTTAACTTTCCTATCTTTACATTCAGCAATTATTTCTTCTGTCAACTCCAATCTGACAAACTATAGCATTCAGGACTAGGAGGAAACATGAATTTGCTGTGAGCAATTAGACAAATATCCAGTGTAAACTAATAAATGAGAAACCCATGAATGCATGCCTAGGACAAGTGATATACACAGTTATATACAGAGAGGAGGTCCAAGAAGGCCCTGTGATTTCACAATAGGTTGTTCTTTAGGTTCACAATAAAACTGGCTATGTACAGAAGGAGACCACAAGCACAGAATGCATGTTCAACAATTGAAGGAACCCTTCAAAGGGATTCTTTTAAATTTCAGTCACTGCTCTTTTTACTTCCAGTATTTCTATTTGGCTTCTTCTAATAATTTCAATCACTCTATTGAAATTCTCATTTCCTACATATAGTATTTTCCTGATTTCCTTTAGTTTTTTTGTTTTTCTTTAGCACCTTGAGCATATTTAAAACAGATTATAAAGCACTTTCTGACATATTGAATATCTATTCTTCCTTAATGGTCCTTTTCTTTTCTTTTGTTCCTTTGAATGGGCCACTGTTTCATGTTTATTTGTAGGGCTATTTATTTTTTGTTGAAATCTGGTCATTTGAATAATTTAATACGTTATCCCTTGATGTCCAATTCTACCACAACAACTAAAACAAAGCCTGAAAGGAAACACTTTTAACAGTTGTTGAACATGCATTCTGTGCTTGTGGTCTCCTTCAGTACATAGCCAGTTTTATTGTGAACCTAAAGAACAACTATTGTGAAATCACAGGGCCTTCTTGGATCTCCTCTCTCTATATAACTGTATATATCACTTGTCTTAGGAATGCATTCATGGGTTTATCATTTATTAGTTTACATTGGCTATTTGTCTAATTGCTCACAGCAAATGCATGTTTCCTCCTAGTCCTAAATGTTATAGTTTGTCTTAATCTGTAGTCTTTTGCCCCAGGCAGCTATCCCAGGCAGCTATCCCAGTCAGCTGTGGCTTTATTACTTTCCTCTGGTGTTTAGCATCTGCTTCCACTCTTTAGACCAGTTCTGAGACTGATAGGTCAGAAATGTGCATCCTAGATTAGTTATTCAGGCTGTCCCTGGTGGTATTGAAGCAAATATACATACACTCCAATATGCCCACATGGGTTATTCTGCTCCCTCCACAATCTGGGACATTTACTGGGAGTTTGGAATTAGGATGCCCCAGCCTGAGGAGGGAGTGGGGGGAATGGCAAGTAAACTCTTAACAGTTTTTCTTCAAAATTTAAATTGTCATTTTCTTTGATTTTGGGCTCACTCAGTGCAACCCTTTTGACTGTGTTCCAGAGTTCATCTGTTTTTTCAATGTTTATGTGAAGGGAAGGATACCTGAGGTCTCTTATTTTCCCATCTTGCTACTAAAAAAGCCCATAAAAACTCTTTCTCTGAATTTTAAAACAGATTTCCATTATGGTATTTTAAGACTTTTTAAAACTATTATTCAACATTCTCTACTAATTCTTTTAAACCATGTCTCATTCTTAGACTTTTATTTTGGGGGGTGCATAGTCTGGGAATTGAACCTGGGTACTCCTGCATTGAAGACAAGAATTCTATCACTGAATGAACAGTGCACCCCATTCTTAGGCTTTTAATATGTATTACTATCTTTCTATATTGAAAAGTGTATTTTAGTTACTTTTTAAAGAATGTTTTTAGATGGTAGATTTTGAAATTTTTTTGCATATCTGAAAATATCTCCTTTTCTGTTAGAAAGCAAAGTTCTCTGTCTAGAAATAAGGCTCCCTTCTGAGCATACTAGTTAAAATAAAGGCCATTAGTGATAATATAAAGGAGGAAAAATGCATACACTCATTCAGTTATTTAGTATCTTCTTTCAAGTTTTGTGTATATTTGACTTCATTAAAATACATTATCTCTGATTATCCCATAGTTATAAATTCAAACAATATAGAAAGTAAATGTATTAGCTAGCTGATTCTTTACAGAAAAACTTTGCTAAGCCTTGTTTTAAAGCAAGTTAAATGTAACTATTCAAAATTCTGCTAGCCATTTGGGCTGGCCTCAGCTCAAAAGATTCTTCCATGTTTTATGTGATGTTTTCTAGGCTTTTTAAAGTGTTTAGTCATCAGCTAGGATAGCTAGGCACATACTCCATTTGTTCTTCTCATCCTCAAGAAGGCTGGTGTAGGCTTTCCCTTACAGTGTGGAAGAATTGTCAACAATAAAATTATTAAAATTTTTCTCAATATGGGCATTCATTTTCCAATTTTATACTTAACCAAATGATGCTGGAATAAACATTGTTGCATAGTCATTTTTAAATGAATTGATTTTGTACATAAATCCCCATGCATTCATGCATTTTTTTCATGATAATATTTTCCATTAATGACTCTATAGGATCTAAGGTTGTTGTTTTTTTTTTAACATGGGCAGGCACCAGGAATCGAACCCGGGTCCTCTGGCATGGCAGGCAAGCATTCTTGCCGCTGAGCCACCATGGCCCCCCCGATCTAAGGGTTTTTTATTGTTTTATTTAAATTTCAAATAAGCAATGTCATGTGGGGTTCCAGAAAGCTTTCAAAGAAAGTATAAAAAGTGTCATGATTTTAATTATAGGACATAAAATATGTGCCATCATTTGGTTAGGTGTGCATCTGAATTTACCAGTTTATAGTGAGGAGTTAAGATTTATCTTTAAAATTAGGAATTTTAAATAATTTTTTTAATTGGCATAACTCTGAGGATATGAAGCCATTAAAAATGGTAACATAGAAATGTAGGGAAAGGTTTAAAAGTAGATTTCAATTAAAAGTACATGTAAATTAAATGCACAACACAATAATCTATGTTACTTAAACTGTCTCATAATGTAGATGATTTTGGGAAGGTATTTTCTCAATGCCTCTATAACGTCTTTGTTCTGCAGACTTTATGACATAGGGTTAAACACTGGGGTCAAAATGGTGTAGAAAAGAGACAGCAACTTGTCTATTCATTCAGATTGATCAGATTTTCATTTCAAGTAGGTGATGGTAACTGACCCATAGAATAAATCTATAAGTAAGAGGTGGGAACAGCAGGTGGAAAAGGATTTGGTCTTTCCTGTTTTTGATGGCAACTTCAGGATGGTTGATATAATTATTTTATATAGGACTAAAGTATCATCAGAAATGGAACAGTGACAACCTCTCCACTTTGCAAGTCTCTTTTCTTTCTTTCAAATATTGTCCATCTTTTAATTCTCAAATGCATTCTTGAAACTTTTCTTTAATTTACACAATGCATTTTATTTTCTATTAGCCAATTCTATTCATATTTCTCTTTATCAAGGTTGGAATCCAAGCTTCATCATAAAAATAATTCCCTGCATCATCTCTGACATTCTTTCCCACATTCTCTTCATGATAAAGTAGAATTGAATTGCTAATTGTGCTATAAAGTTGGAGAAAAAGTAGAGAAAACATACTATGGAAATTTATGCTAAATTAATTGCTGGCTTGCTCTTCATAGTTACCAGTTTAAACTGAGACCAAAGAAATGTGTGATATTTTGAACATTACTCAGATGCTCTAAGGCATGGTCAAAAGAAGAAATAGATGTCTATTTCTATTTCACTCACTGCTTCACAAACTTAAAAATATTCTGCTGCTTTCCATCTCCAATGCTATCTCCTTAACCCAATCTATCTTCTTAATTCTGGGATTACTTCAATGGACTCATGTTTTAGTTTGTAAATTGATGGAATTTGATATACCATAAGTGGAACAGCTTTCAAAAAGAGAATTTAATAACTTAGAGTTACAATTCTAAGCATATGAAAATATCCAAACTAAGGCAGTCATGGAAAGACACCTTAATTTAATTCAAGAAAGGCCAATGGGTCTGGAATCACTTTGTCAGCTGGGTAGTCACATGGCTGGCATCTGCTGGCCCCTTGCTCCTGGAGTTCATTGCTTTCAGCCTCTGTTCCTGTGAGGTTTCCTCACTTTGCTTCTTCAGGCCTGATTTTCATCCCTTGGCTTCCCTTGGCTCTCTCCAGATTCTGGCCTGGTTTACATGTCATGGTGATGTCTTCTGGGTGCCAAACATCTCTACACATATGTGCCTCTGTTCTCTAAATTTCAGCATCTATGTCAGCTCTGCTCTGAAGATTCTGTTGGTTCTATCATTTCTGGGGTTTCTCTGAAATGTTTCTCATTTTAAAGCCTCTAATAAACTAATCAAGACTGACCTTGAATGGGTGTAGTCACATGTCCACTTAATAACAAGGTCACACCCACATTTGGGTGTGTCACATCTCTATGCAGATAATCTAATCAAATGTTTCCAACCTGCTATCTTGAATTAGGATTAAAGGAAGCAGCTGCCTCCACAAGATTGAGTCAGGGTTAAACATGACTTGTCTGGGGTATGTAATAGCTTCAAACCAGCATAAACTCACCTCAACACAAGTAATTCTCCTCAATAAATAGTGTGAGAATTTAAAAGGTGAAAATTCCATCATTTAACATCCCTATTGAAAACACTTCTATCAATTCCTATTGCATTTAAACAAATTCAAATTGCTTCTCACAGATAACACACTCCTATATAATTTGGCCTTGGCCTATCTTTTTCACCTTAACTCCTACACTCTTTCCTCATTTTCCCCTATACATTAGTTCTTCTTTAGCTTTGTAAGAAAGTATATCTTAAATACTTCCACTTTTTTCTTTTGTCTAGAATGTTCTTCACATGACTCATTTTTCTAATTAGGATTATGACCAGACACCACTTCATTGAGGAGACCTTCCAAGTTTAATGATACAGATTATATTAGTACCATTGAATTGCATTTTATTTTGCAAGATGCTGGAATGAAATATACCAGAAATGGAATGGCTTTTAAAAAGGGGAATTTATTTTGTTGGTACTTTACAGCTCTAAGGCCATGAAAATATCCAAATTAAAGCAAGGATATAAAAATGTCCAATCCAATGCATCCAGGGAAAGATATATTGGTTCAAGCAGGCCAATGACCTTCAGGGTTTCTCTCTCAGCTGGAAAGGCATATGGTCAGTTCTGCTGGGTTTCTCTTCAACAGCTTCCCCATGGCTGTTTCCATTCTGTCCGCCCTTTTGGTTCTGGTGACTCTCATGGCTCTGGTGATGCTCCAGAGTTTTCCAAAATGATTCCCTCTTAAAGGGTTCCAGTAAGCAACCCCACCTTGCGTGAATGGAGACACATAACCATGGAAACCATCTAATAAAAAATTACCACTCACAATTGGGTGGGTCACATCTCCATGGAAACAATCAGAAAATTCACACATATTTTTCTGGGATACATAATAGCTTCAAACTGGCACAAATTGTATTAGTGCCAATGTGTGAGTTGTTCCTTGATCTTATGCTTATTTTTTGTTTTAAAAGATAATGTTTATGACCATATTTTTCATTACGGATGAGGAAATTGATGCTCAAAATGCTTATATAACTTCCCTAGCTTACAAAGAGTCTAGATTTCAGCTCTATGCTATTTTTTCTTCCAAATCCTTAGGTATATATACCTTACCAGTTCTTTAGAACGAGATGAAACAATACTAGGTGATCTCAACTATTGTCTGTTAAGTATATGCCATGCACAGCCCTCTGATTGTATTGCAAGTTAAGATTCTTATTTTATGACCATGAAAATATATACTCTCTAAAGCCATGTGTGGTTTATTATTAATTAACACATTAATTGTTGAACATATTCTTTTACTTTTCAAGCCTGAAACATTTTCTTCTCTTCAATTGGTCTTCCTGTTATCTCATAAAAATATCAGTGAATTATTTTGGGGGCATATTTTTTCCAAGAACTTTTGTTTCTACTTAGTAAGAAAAGGAATTAAACAGAGCCACATCATTAAATGTATACTGGACTGGGAAATAAGTTTTGTTAGGTATAAGCTTTTTTCTTCTAAATCCTTAGGTATATATACCTTACTAGTTCTTTAGAACTAGATGAAACATATATTGTTATATTCTTTAAACACAAATCATGAGATGTAATACCAAAGATAGAAAAGGTATATATACCTTACTGCCATTTTATTTTAATAAAATTGACTGAGCTGGTGTTATGTTTGGGCGGAAGATTTAGCTTAGCTCAAAGCAATTTTTGGAAGGAGCAGGGATGTTGCATTCTCTTTTTGGCTACTTCTTGCTGTCAAAGGGTTGGAATTGGGGAAGGAAAAATTGCTTTCAGCCAGGCAGAAGCATCATTAATTGGGCTTCTACAGGAGCAGGTTTTAAACTTTTGTTGTAGCAGGAATATGTTTTCAGAAATTTGCTGTTTTTGTCATGGCTACTATTGACCTGTGAACAAACTTACATAGACAGTGTAAGAGGCAGGGGGCTAGGAGAAAAATTAGTAGGAGGATAATTAAAGATAAATGAATTGCTAATGAGATTTAAGGGGCAAAGGGATGAATTGATGAAATCAGTTGTTATTTTTGGAGAGTTTATCATCTTCACGTTTCAGAGCTTCTTTGGCATTGGAATAATTTAGAGATTTTAAGTTTCAGAAAAGCAAGCTTAATAAGTACATTAGATATTTTTTAGGGTGCCTAGAAACACTGTTGGTTGGGATTTGCCATATTGTGGCAGTCTGTAATATCTGGTTGAAGGTTGCATAAGAGTAACCTCCAGAATAACCTCTCGACTGGATTTGAAATTTTAGCCATTGCAACTCTATTTCTTTTTCCCCTTTTGGTTAGTTCATCCATGTCAGGGTTAGCTTCATCTTTAGAGATTATGCTCACAGCGCCAGGGCCAGCCATGTTTTGTGATGATAAGTTTAGTTGTATTTCACATTATTAGTTGCCAGGTTTATATTCCTGGAAATTATGTCCCACGCAGGGGAAAGTTCAAAGTTTGACTTAGAGAGAGACAACATTTAAGCAACAGCAGAGATCTTCTGGAGATGGCTCTGAGGCAGTAATTCTAAGTAGGTTTAGTTTACTATTATATAAGTTTCATAAGGGGAAGCAAGTCTTAAAATTTGACACCTTGGCTTCCTGGGGAATTTCTAATAGTTTCATTTTTCCCAGTTCCTTGAGGGACTTTGCAGATACTTTTTTATTTTTTTGCCCCAAACACTTTGAAATGCAGAGTATAAAATATTAACTTGTACAAACATTAAGACATTGTTCCTTATTCCAGGTTTTATATTAAATAAAGTTGAATTAGGTTGTTTAATTTACTAGACAGATAGATAGTGTTAATTTTGGACAAAATAAACATTTTTTGTCTCACACAAAAGTTAAAGCTTTAAAATACAGGTAATATTATTTTTTGCCTTGTATGTTGATTTATTTTGGTTTTAACTATATCAGTTTTATTATATTTTAATTGGAGTTTGAGGGTTATATAAAGAGTAATGTATCTCAGAATTTAATGATAACAGTCAATGCTTATAATTTGAGCTTTAATTTTTATAAGTATTTTTAAATAAAGATTTTTTAGAAATGAAAACATTTGACAGTTGTTCATATAAAGAAATTATAGCAGAGTTTTTATTTTATTATATTTTTACACTTTTACCAGAGTTATGTTAGTTAGCAAATAAAATATAATATATATTTATTTAACTTTTCTTTTAAACTGGAGTACAGATATTTTTAGAGAAGTATTAGAGCAAGCTGACAATTGGCTGTTTGTATGATTTGTAGCCATTATGAAATAATTAAAACCATGACATCATACCATTGCTTAACATCATATAGATTAGTATTAGGATATAACATTGATAGTGAGAATATTGTTAAATTATTAGGAATTAATACAATGTTTAAATATATGAATATTAATTGTGTTTAGCAACAAGATAGAAATTTTTTAACTATAGTAATATATTTTAAATACTTCTTTTGCCTTAGGTTCAGTTATTTTGATAACTTAACACTTTATTTATATAAGGTGAAAGAACAAATTATTTGTAACAGTTTTTTCTGAGAGATTATTTTTTCTGAAATAAAGGATAATGGTAGCATAAACAATAAGGATATTTTGGATGTAAATTATTTTAGACACAACATTTGGATGATTAACAAAAATTGTTTTTCAGAATATTTTATATTAAGACCATACTAACAATTCATGTCAATAGAACACAGAGAAAACTTAAGCCAGTTTTGTATGAGTATTCAGCATATCAGAAAAGCTTTCCCTCTTTTTTTGAATTACATGATAAACAGACCTATTAAAATTTGTTAGTAATGATTATGATAGACAGAATTTACTTTTATAAACTCATTTTTTATAACTCTACAATCATTTTATGACAGAATTTATTTTCATAAGATTTCTTTATAATATTTTATAATCATTTAGAAGTTATAATTAAAAGTGAATATGACAAAATTTATTTCCTCTAACTCTTTATTACTTTTTTATTCATTTAGGGCTTGTAATTTCCAATGACTATAACAAAAAATTAATGTTTAAAACTTTTTATTACTTTCTGTATTCATTCCACCTATAGTTTTCATTTATTTAAACTGCATGTAGTAAGAAATAAATTTAATAACACATTTATAAAGCTGTTGAACCTGTATTCTTTCTTTCAACAATAGTATTTATGAAGGGAAGAAGAGCCAGAGATTTATAAATCTGGGATCTATCTGCGACTCTTGAAAAGTTTCAGGCACTGAGTTTACTTTCCTGAAATCTATTGCCTCCAGATAAGTCCAGAAACATTATGTGCCAGCTTTTTTCTCCAAAAATATCAACTAATTCCATCCCTCTATTCTATATTGTTGACATCCCTTTTCAACATGAAAAAGTTAGAATAAGGAAGATAGCTCAAAGACCCTAATAGATTGGGAGTAGAATCAAAGGAGGAGTTATGACAGAGAAGATAAGATTTAACAAAGAGTATGACTGTTGAATCACTATAGTGATATTTCTTTTAGCTTTCATTATTTTCTTCCAACTAGAAAGGAAAACCTGAAAATGTGGAATGGTAACCCATACCAAACTTTGAAATCTGTTTTGTAACCAGAACATTGCTAAAATGTACTTTTAAAATTATTGCTTTCTTTATACATATATTTCACAATAAAAAAGTTTTTTGAAAAGTAGTAATTTAAATTATAGCAGTTTACATTTGTTAAATAAATCAATTCATTTCAGCATCTTCCTTAAGTATGCAAATTTTACTACTCTAGTTCTAGCTAATAGTAGAGCCCTGTACCTGTGGAAGTATTAAATTGTAAAATCCAGTTGAACCATCATGTAAAAGTTGAATATTGCCAAAATAATTTTAAAGTTGTATTAAATCATCCTTAGCATTCAACTGTCATTTAAAAAAAGAGTACCCTTCATAGTTCATTTTTCCTCAGGTAGACTAAAAAAAAATTCATTTCCAATTGAATAACAGATGAAAAATTTGGCCTATTGCCCATCTACTATAACGATGGATTAACTTAAACCAAAAGTTAGAGGTTTGAATGACAATTTCATTTTCTTCATGGGTTCTATAGATCAGGAATTGAATCTGTACATTATGGGAGTGAATCATCTCTACTACATTATGGAGCCTCAACTAGGAAGACCTAAAGACTAGGAATATCTGGACAGCAGGGTGCTGACACCATTCAGAGTTTTCTTCACTTACAGAGCTGTTACATTGGTTGCCACCTATGGACCAGAAAATTATGCATGGTCCAGATGGACTTTATAGCATCATGGCAGCCCCAGGGAGTTGGAAAATTTTATATAGAAGTTCATAGCTTCAATAATAAGCATCTTAGACCAGAAGATAGATGTTGTATTGCCTTTCTGACCCTATCAAGCAGAAACACCAGTCTTTCTGAACTGGTCTAACAGTGTCATTTCTGCATTCTGTTCACCAATGTGTGTCAAAAATCCACACAGCTCCAATAAGGAAAGACATAGTCCTATTTATCAACAGGAGCAATGTCAAAGTGACACTGCAATATAGCATGTGGGTGAGCAGCACTTGTGCAGCCAACTATGGAAAACAAATTATGGCGCAACTTGTGTTTTTTATTTTGTTTTATCATTTTAGTCTGTTTAATTTTTTTTAACTAAGACATATCATTGAATTCATTTATGCCCAATGCAAGGTCTAAGACATATTTACACTGAAGGTAATAAAGTTTAAACTCATATGCCTACACCCATTAGCCCCAGCATTAGAGAATGCTGTCTCTTTCCACTATAATTACCCCTCTTTCCATATACCCTTCACAATGTGATGAAGTAATTATGGGAATTTTAGGGACCTTGGCCAAAAATAAGTTGAGGATATGTTTAGTTTGGGGTTTATATGGTTTGTAGTCATGTCAGACTAGAGTTATCTTATTGCTAGCAAGGTTTTGCATACTGGTAAGTGGCACTCTATTTAGCAGGATTAGAAGTGCTTGATTCTAATGCCAATGAATTTCAAATTATACCACTGTTGCAAGGAATCAGGCTTTTGTTTCCTTGATTTGAAGAAAGGATAAGTTGTCCTTAGACATTTACAAGACATGCCACCAGTTGTGACTTTTCTATCTGAATCGACATAATCTTCTTATTGTCCTGTACAATGTCAGCTGTTTGTGATATTTGTAAGATGATAGGCAGTTATCAATAGATAGTTAGATAGGTGATAGATAGATACACACACATATCCTTCATATGTATATGTATGTGATTAGATGTGATTTATTCCCTCTTTCACATTTCACAACTAATTTTGGATTTGAATTGTATTCTTTTTCCAAAGACAACATCACTATAGTATTAGCTTCTTTTCCCAAGATACCTAGATCCATTCCTGAGTGTCATTTATCCCTTCAAAGTGAAAAAGCTAGAAGTTTTTTTTTCAGTTCAAGTCCATAATTCAAATATTTTCACTAATTTCGCTAATTCACAATATGTCTTCTCACACATAAGGTGAATTTATTATGCAATTGATATTCTCTTGGGCCCCTGACTAATTTCCTAGCTACAGGTCAAGTTTTATTTCTAACTCTTTTACTATAGCCTGAACCCCCTTATGCTGAGTTCTAAGCCACCTGAGACAGAAAATATCTTTTGATGGCTTGGAAACCCTGTGCCTACCTTATGGCAGACATTCAGTAAATGCATGAAGAAATAGAACCAAAAACCATCTTTCACTGAATATTCAGAAGCTCAAGTCCCATAGACTTAATGAATGATTATTTTTCTGTCTTGGGTTTGAGACTCCAGTCCTCACTTCAATCTCACCCCATGGGAATGGTCTCAATGAATATGTTTTGTTTTGTGGACAGCTCAAACAAATACCATAAAATGGAGTAACTTTAACAATGGGAACTTATTCCCACATGGTTTAAGACTGGGGAAAAGTCCAAATCGACATCGTCAAGGCTATGCTTTCTCTGCAAACACTGTGGTGTTCTGGGGCTGGCAAAAGATCTTTGGTCCTTAGTTCCTCTGTCACATGGCACACATGGTGGCCTCTTTTGAATTCTCCAATTTCTTCTGGATTCCATTGCATTTCAGCCTCTCTCTGCTCTTTTTAGTTTTCTTTGTGAGTGAGTTACCTGACAAAAAAATCACCAAAAATAAATTTCCAACACAAAATTTCAATAGTTTAATGGAGTAAAACTCAGATATAATTTGAAATATTTGAAAGAAAAATATCCAGGGACACTAAAGTTGAGAAAAAAAAATGAGACTCCAGGTATAATTCAAAAGTTTTATACAAAACTATTGGGAGAAATTCAGTTTAGAGGATTGTTGAATTGGTGAATCAGCAGTGTGGCTACAATATATTTCTGTATTAAATGAAATGGAAACACACTAAAATTGATATCTATGAAGAAAATAAAGGATAAATTTGGAAAAACAGAAGACAGATATAGAGAATAGAGTAGGGGTATAATTTGGGGAAAAGGAGAAGTGAAGTGGTGGGGGATCATGGGTGAACTTTCCTCTGAGCCTTCCTTCCCCCAGCAACTGTGACTGTTCTAAGTCCCTTAATGTCAAACTGGAACTTTGGGTTGGAGTGTGCTTCTCAGTGCCTAGTTACCTGAAGCAGCACTTCACTGTGGATGCTAAAATTGTCCTATATAATTTGAACAGTCACAGTAACTCATAATATTGGGGCCTGGTTTCTGTCTATTTCTGCTTATCTATAGTGGGGCTTTACATTCTCTTGATCCACTACTGGCAAGAGAAGTTACTACTCCAGAGAGTCAAGTAGCATCTAAACTCTGTGAGGTAAGGTACCCTTGGAACAGTCTGCAGTAGAGACTCACAGTTTTCCCTCATCCATTTCTCACTTTTCTAAATCAGTTATATTGGCCCAGGGGGGTAGAAACATACAAAATACTTAGAAAGGCAAATCTAAAATCTAGGGTACAGGTGGGGGGAAAATGTTGTTGTGGGACTATTGTTTAATCCAAACCTCACAGCCATCCATGTGGGAATGACAAATGGCAATATAAGTGTCCAAACATAATTGTTTGTGGCTATGGATTTTAATATTTAGGAAGTGCATGATAGTTATAGAGAGTCAACCCTTATTCTCTATCCCTTTTCCACTTAGATATCCCTGGGCCAAAACTGTTGCTTGTGTTATGCTGATATGGAGGACAAATCTGAGCCTCTGCAAGGCTTTTACCAGTTATTCTTCTCCAAGATCTGATATCCATTGCAGAATCTTATTTTAAGAGCATATTTTAGGAGCTCTTCTAGGATTGAGACTCTTGGCCCTGTTCAAAAGAAGACTACTAACCAGAAAAAAAACTCCTTACAAAAAATAAATCATCTTATCCAGAAATAAAACAATATTTGTGTTACTCAAAGATGAAACAATACTAAAAAGCAATTAGCTCACTTCCAAGTGTTTAACAGGCAAGATTAAAGGATACTTTTAATCAAATATGATCTTCTGGATCCTTCCTTGAAAAGAGACATTTAGATTATTTCTGTGACTCTGTTGTTTTTGTTCTTTTAGCATCAGTGCAGAGGCAAGATAGTGGAGAATGAGGGTGAATTGACAAGTAAGGGATTGCTTTCCCAACACTTCTGCAGCAACATCTCAGATACTGAGAGCCTATGCCAACAGTGCAGTCTGAGGATGTCAGGTGTTAGAGTAAGTTCCTCTCAGAAAACAAAGTGCCCAGAGGGTAGGGTCACAGATAATTCAGTTATTATTGTGTTGTTAATTTGAAAAAGGAAAAATTCCTGATGTAATTAAGTTTACTGACCAATTGATATGTGACACTCAGCAGGGAGATCATGGCAGAGAAGATCTAGTTTGAGAACCATTTAAAAGAAGAGAATTTACTTCAACTGGTGGCACAAAAAGAAGTCAGAAAGGCAGTAAGTGTGAGGACATAACATAGCATTGTTGGTTTGAGGGTACATGGGTATCTGTATGAGGAAGAATGCAGGAAACTGGGAACCAAGAAATGGAAACACCTGGGGAGGCGTGCAACTAGAATCTGCAGTGTGAATGAGCTTGGAGATAGATTGAAAATCTCAAGATAACTGACATACACTTAGACACTATCTAATAGCCCTGGTTTTAAAAATTCTCTGAAGAAGATTGTCTCTTTGAATCAAAGCAGTGATTTTTATCATTTCCTAGTATATTTATTTATTTAAGTAGTCATGTGCTGTCTTCTGCCTGATTTGGTGGTATATGTTTAGTATATCTCAAGACTTTGGCCTTAAATGATGAAGGAAATATCCTTAGCTCTTACTGAGTGCCGGCTATGAATCACAAGGTTACAAGGGAATTGAAGGAAGGAGTTGGTGATATGGTTCCTCAACCCAGTTCTGGATTTCTGCAACAGACCTGCTCAGAGATCTGAGGTAGTTTTATTCATGACCCATATTTAAAAGAAATATGGCAAAATACTTTAAGATTCTCAGAGGATTTTCACAATAAGAAAATGTCAGTATAAACCGGATCTTATCCTGTTTCATTTCATCATTTAAAATTACATAGGTCTCTGTAGAGGGATCAGGCATAAGTGGGGATATAAGAAGAAAAACTCCCTTTCCACTTTCAGAAAGGGTGATATTCAAGTAGCTTCATATTTCACAAAATTTTGGAGAAGAATTTGTGGCTGATGGGGTCCTGCAATCATAGTCATTGATGAAACTGAGTCCATTATTGAAGAATAGTTGCCACTTTCTCAAGAACTCTCTCCTATCCTGAGGGAGGCTTGAGACCTGAACTGCTTCAAAGATAACAGCTAGACTCAATGGAATTCCATACAGACCTAAGAGGTTCCCTTCCTCCACCTCACATACTTGATGATATGAGGGAAACGAGAACTGCCAGCTCTGTGGTGTGTTTGCAATTTGGGTAAAAATTCATCCATCTGGTTCAATAGAAATTTGTCCCTTGCTCAGTTACCTGTGCTATGCTTCTGAATTGATTTTTCTCTTCCATTCTCAGAAAGGGTCAGATACCTTAGTGTGAATGACACAGATATATGACTAGGTGTAGTTGCCTTGTGTGGTAGTTAGGTTCAGGTGTCAACTTGGTCAGGTGAAGTCTAGATCTTTTGCTGTGGAGATGAGCCAATGGTATGTGAACCTCATCTGTCATTCATTACATCTGCAGTTGGCTAAGAGGTGTGTTCTGCAGTTTGCAAATACCAGATATGTTGGAATGGTTTTTTGGATGGCTAAGGGGAAGATGTTGGAGGAACTGTGAAAAGAATGATGGAGAAGTCCTGGAGTGCTTGAAGAGACTGTTGGTGTAAACAAAACCACTGCCAATCAGGTAAAGGGGGATACAAAGGGACAAACTGGAGTTTGCAGAGTGAGAACCATGGAAGCTTGGGTCTGAAGCCAAGAAACCTTGGCCAGGTAGTGGACCCACCCATAAACACGGAAAGGATGAGTCTCCCACCTCATTGCAGTGGAAGAGTTGTGCAGCCTCAGACCTTGGAGAAGGTACAGCATGCTCCTTGGGGACTGGGGAGAACATGGCTGTCACCACATGGAGGGGTTGGGTGTGTGCCCCAGAAATGGCAGAAACCCCATGAGTGGCCCCAATGCCTGGAGAGAGTGGAGCCAAGAAAAAGATGGTCTCCTCAATGTTCCCCGAGGTTGATTTGGAAAGAGGTAGGTCACTGCATAGGCCCTTGGAAAGGCAGGGACTGCCACTTTCTAAAGCTGAAGGATAAATAACTTTCAGACTTTGAAATCTAAAGGTGTTTGCCCTGTAGTTTTTCCTTCCAATTTCTCCTTATGAATCCTGTGACTGTCCCTCCTTTGCATATTGGTACCAGGCAGCTTGTTTTGAGATTCACAGGTCCACAGCCAGAAGAGAATTTTTTGCACCTTAAT
>PVIY010036736.1:0-25259 GCA_004026745.1 Myrmecophaga tridactyla | reverse complement strand
GTGGGTCTTGATTAGTTTCTGAAGTCCTATAAAAGAGGAAACATTTTGGAGAAAGAGATTCAGAGAGAGTGGCACTACGAAGCAGAGAGTCCACCAGCCAGTGACCTTTGGAGATGAAGAAGGAAGACGCCTCCCGGGGAGCTTCATGAAACAGGAAGCCAGGAGAGAAAGCTAGCAGATGACGCCATGTTAGCCATGTGCCCTTCCAGCTGAGAGAGAAGCCATGACTGTGTTCACCATGTGCCTTTCCAGATGAGAGAGAAACCCTGAACTTCACTGGCCTTCTTGAACCAAGGTATCTTTCCTTGGATGCCTTTGATTGGACATTTCTATAGACTTGATTGGGACATTTTCTCGGCCTTAGAACTGTAAATTAGCAACTCATTAAATGCTCCCTTTTAAAAGCCATTCCATTTCTGGTATATTGCATTCCGGCAGCTAGCAAACTAAAACAGGTATCTAATTTCATTCTGAATGGAATTTTTTCCTTAGTTGTTGCATCAGATAGGTCATTGCTTGCATATAAAAACATTAGTGATTTTTGTACATTAACCCTGTATCCAGCCACTTTGTTGAATATGTTTAGTAGCTGAAGTAGTTTTACTGTAGATTTCTCAGGGTTTTCAAAGTATAGGATCATGTCATCCACAAATAATGAAAGTTTTACTTCTTCCCTTCCTATTTGAATGCATTTTGTTTCTTTCTCCTGTCTTATTGATCCAGCTAGTACCTCTAATACTATGTTGAATAATAGCAGTGACAATGGGCATCCTTGTCTCATCTCATTGAAAGGGAAATGCTTTCAATTTCTCACCATTAAGTATGAATCTGGCTATGGGTTTTCATATATGGCCCTTGTGATATTGGGAAAGTTTCCTTGGATGCTTAACTTTTTTTTTTTTTGCATGGGCAGGCACCAGGAAGAGAACCCGGGTCTCTGGCATGACAGGCAAGAACTCTGCCACTGAGCCACTGTTATCCAATGGCACTTAACTTTTGAAGTATTTTTATCAGGAAAGGATGGATGCGGGATTTTGTCAGATGATTTTCAGCATCAATCTATATGATCATGTGATTTTCCCCTTTCAATTTGCTAATGTGCTGTATTGTGTTGATTGATTTTCTTATGTTGAGCCACATTTTCATTCATGGTATGAATCCCAGTTGATCATGATATCTAATTCTTTGAATGTGGCATTGGATACAATTTGCTAGATTTTGTGAAGAATTTTCACATCTATGAGAAATTGGGAGATTGGTGTGCAGTGTTTTTTTTCTTCTTTTTTTCTTGCTTCATCTTGATCTAATTTTGGCATTAGAGTGATGTTCAATTCATAAAATGAGTTATGAAGCATTCTTTTTTCCTTATTTTTTGGAAGAGTTTGAGCAGGATTGGTGTCAGTTCTGTTTGAAACATTTGATGAAATTCTCCTGTGAAGCTATCAGGTACAGGGCTTTCTATGTGTGGGAAAATTTTTGATGACTGCACCTTTTTCCTTGTAATTGGTTTGTTGAGATCTTCTTTTTCTTCTTGAGTCAGAATAGGTAATTCATGTGTTCCCAGGAATTTGTCCACTTCATCTAAATTATCTAATTTGTTGGCATATAGTTCTTCATAATGTTATCTTATGATTTTTTAAGATTTCTTCATGATCTGTGGTAACAATACCCCTCTCATTTCTTTTTTTATTTTTTTAATTTGCATATGGGCAGGAGGCACCAGGGATCGAACTCCAGACCTCCAGCACGGCAGGTCGGAGCTCTGCCTGCTGAGCCATGGCAGCCGCCCTCATTTCTGATTTTATTTGTTTGTGTCCACTTTTCTTCTTGTTGGTCTAGCTAGGGTACCATCAACTTTGTTAATTTTCTCAAAGTACCAACTTTTAGTTTTCTTGATTCTTTCCATTGTTTTTTTTTTGTCCTTCAGCTTGTTTATTTCTGCTTTATTCATTATTATTTCTCTTCTTTTATTTGCTTTGGGATTAATTTGCTGTTTTTTCTCTAAATTCTCTACATGAGCAGTTAAATCCTGAAGTTTGACTTGTTCCTGCTTTTTAATATAGATACTGCAGGTAATAAATTTCCCTCTCAGCACTGACTTTGCTGCATCCCATAAGTTTTGATAGTTGTAATCTCATTAACATTCACCTCCAGATATTTACTGATTTCTTGAGCTAATTCTTCCTTGAACCACCAATTACTTAAGAATGTGTTGTTTAATCTCCATATATTTGTGAAAGCTCTGGTTCTTTGGTGATTATTAATTGCCAACTTTATTCTGTTGTGATCAGAAAAAGTGCTTTGGATAATTTCAATCTTGTTAAATGTATAGAGACTCAGTTTATGTCCCAGTATATGATCTATCTTGGAGAACGTTCCATGCGCACTAGAGGAGAATGTGTACTGTTGTTTTGGTGTGTAATGATCTATATATGTCTATTAGATCTAATTTATTCTTCACATAGTTTAGGTTCATTGTTACCTTGTTGATCTTCTGTGTGATTGTTCTATCTGTAGTGGAAAGTGGTGTATTAAAGTCTCCCACTATTACTGTTGATGTGTCTATAGCTCCCTTCAGTTTTCCAATATGTGTCTCGTATACTTTGGAGCTCCTTGATTGGGAGCATACACATTTATGATAGTCAATTCTTCCTGATGAATTGTCCCTTTTATTAATATGCAGTGTCCTTCTTTGTCTTTTATGATGTCTTTACATTTAAAGTCTATTCTGTCTGATATATTCTTTTGGTTACAGCTTACATAGATGGTATTTTTCCACCCTTTCACTTTCAACCTAACTGTATATTTGAGTCTAAGATGTGTCTCTTGTAAACAGTATATAGATGGGTTGCATGTTTTGATCCATTTTGGCAGTCTGTATTTTTAATTGGTGAGTTTTGTCCATTAATATTAAAGTAGTTACTATAAGAGTAGTTCTTGATTCTTCCATCTTGTCCTTTAGGTTTTGTCAGACTTATATATTATTTTCCTCCTCTCTCTCTTTTCCTTTAAATTACATTTACTCATATTCTTCAATTCTGTGCCCTCCTCCAGACCTCCCTCTCCTGTCTTTTGTTAATCAGCTGACAGGGCTCTGTTTAGTATTTCTTTTTAAGATCTCATTCAGGATCTTAAAAATATCATACGAGTGCCTTCTTGCTTCCATGGTGCCTGTTGAGTAGTCTGAAGTCCATGTTATGTATTTTCCCTCATTTGTAGTAGATTACTTTTCTCATGCTGCTTTCAGGACTTTTCGTTTCTCTTCAAAACCTAATAGTCTGACTAGTGTCTTGGAGTTGGCTTGTTTGGATTTATTATATTTGGAGTTTGCTAGGCCTCTTTGATGTGCATATTTATGTCCTTTATAAGGGTTAGGAAGTTTTTTTTCAATTATATCTTCAACTATCTTTCCCAACCCTTTGCTCTTCTCTTATCCTTCTGGGGCACAAATAATTCTTATATTTTTATGCTTCTTTTTGTCCAACATTTCCCTAAAATTCAATTGCATTTTTCCATCTTTCTTGCCATTTGCTTTTTATGTGCTCTAATTCTATTGTTCTATCTTCTATCTTCTAGCTCACTTTTTCTTTCTTCTGCTCCTTTGAATCTGCCATCATGTGTCCCCAGTGTATATATATATATATATATATATATATACTGTACCTTTCATTTCTGTGAGAATTGCCATTTTTCTATTTAACCTCCCAAATTCTTCTTTATGCTCTTCCAATGTCTTTCTGATATAATTTATTTCCTTATAAATATCCTTGAGCAGTTCAAAATTCTGTGTCTCCTCAGGAATTTTGATTTGGTCATTTGGCTGGGCCATTTCTGCTTGTATCTTCATGTGCTTTGTGATTTTCTGTTGTGTTCTGAGCTTTTGTTTGCCTTGAATGTTTATTATGCAAGTTGGTTTCCTTCACTCTTTAAGGTTGTGTATTTACTTAGCATTTGCTGAATGTATCTTTATACTTTGTCGGTTATTCTCTGCCAAATCAAGGTCTGGATCTCATGATGTAGGTGATAAAATTCAACTTAAGGTTCAATTATAAGGTAGACCAGGGTACACAGGTACTCCGGTGGCAGAATGGATGACTACCATGCAGGACACCCAACCTGAACTCCTAGCCTATTCACACATACAGAGATAATAATAATAAAGTAAAACAATAACATATTAAAAATATGAAACACAAAACTACAACAAAATACACCTCGACAGTAGCAGGCATCAGAATCAAAAGGAGACACCCCAGGACAAACTGGGAGTGAAGTCAGACTGGTGCTCACCAAAGGGAGAGAAAATTTAAGAGAAAAAAATAATAAAAATAAATAAAATGTAATAATGAAAAATAATATCTGAAAAAATAGAAAATGAGTAAAATGTAGTAATATAAAATATCTATAAAATTTTTAAATGAGAAGAATAATTATTTTACCAATAAAAATGTACAGAAGGAGTATGTTTTCTGTTTTGTTTTTTGGCCTGGGCAGGCTCCTGGGATTGAACCCTGGTGTCCCGCACAGCAGGCGAGAATTCTGCCCCTGAGCCACCAGTGCACCCCCCCAAAAAAGTATGTTTTAAAAGGGGGGAAATAAAAATAATATTAAGAAGAAAAAATAAAATTAAAGAAATAGAGAAATAACACATAGGGAGTTAGCTTGCCTGCACTTGCCTCTTCTCACCAATAGGTGGCGACCTTGAGGCTCTTCTCGCTCAAACTCTCCCCTTCAGGTCTGATGCAGCCCACACGCACTTACCGCATTCGCCCAGCAGATGAGGCGCTCGAATCTCTCCCTCCCTAAGCCCCACTTCTCCAGGCCAGAGGGACTCAAGGTCCGTGTGCTCAGCAGAGGGGGTGCTCTGACAAGGGGCAGCTGACCTGGCGGTCTCTGCCGGGGTACCAGGGTGCTGACAAGCACATGGGGGATTAACTTACCCATGAGTTCACAGTGCTGATGGCCCTGCCTAACGCCAAGACTGCAGTCCGGCTTTTCCCCCACCTGACCAGCTGATCCCTACCCCAAGCCCGAGGCCCTCCCTGCAGTGGAGGATGGAGGGCTCTGGGCTCTCTGCTGGTGGCGCCCACCACAACCCCGTGGGGAGGTTTCCCCGGCCGGCAGCTGTGCAGGCTGGAGCCGAGAAGTATCAGTTCCCTCCAATCCTGCCTCCCTCGTGTGCCACAGCCTGCCTGGTGGGGATCCCCTCACCCCACCCACGTGCTCTCCCCAATTCTCCTCCCCACCAAAACTGCCCAAAGCCCCCCTAGACTACTCACACCCTGGGACCTGCAATCCTGGACATTTTCTCTCTGTCTCCTATTTTGTTTCGTGGAGCAGGTGAGAACTCACTCCACTCCTGTCCTTCTCATGTGCTTTTTAGCCTCCTATGATCTACCCCCACACAAATGTGCCACAACCTGCTCTCCAACCTCTGCAGCAGTCCATGGAGAGCTTACATCTCCTGTCTGTGCCTTCTTCTGGAAGGGTGATTAATTGGTCTGCTCGCTTTTCCCCTCAGCAAACTGCAATTCACAATTCAGGGGCCTCCACAGGCACCTCGTCCCCCTGTGGACCTGCATGGAGTGATGTGCTTTGCTCACACAGCATTTCCCCCACAGCTCAGAGCAGGAGCCAGGCTCCTGGGTCATGTGTGTCCCTCAAAGTAAGGCTCCTGTCAGCACAGGCTATGCCAGGATGACATCTCCACTGTTCCTGTAGGGATTACTCTGACCTGTGCAAAAAATGAGGAGTCAAGAACTCATGTGGAGGTGTGGAATTGAGGAGCTGAGACAAGGAAAGCCTCAGGCCTCCCAGGTCTGGAAGAAGGGTGAGTTAGAATTGCAACCAGGAGGGGATACTGAGGGTTCTGCAGGACACAGACTGGCAGCTGGATAAGGGTGTCTAGCACATGGGTCTGTGGGGTCCCAGGAGTTGTTTCCATGAAAGACTCAGCCATGGATGATCTAGAGAACCAGGCTTCCTCTGTGTTTGAATCTCAGTCTGTGAGAGGGATGGGTCAGAGGATAAGTTGGCCCAGATTTTCCTAAGAGGGTCCCCTTGCCTGAGGCCAGAGGGGAGGGGATAAGAAAGGCCTGGGGCAGCTGAGCTCCTCTGAGGGCCACTTGGGTCTGTGTCCACCAAGGCCTGAACTCTCCTCCTCATGCTTGTCTCTCACTGCACAGGTGGGGACAGGCTGTGCAGAACCACAGCAGCCCCCCAACCTGCATCAGACCCTCTGGCTCAGACCCCAGGTAGCTGCAATCTGCATCTTGCCCATCACTTTGCCTTGTCTGTGTTTGCATGTTCCCTCTCCCTGTGGGTGGAGACTTGGCTGCCCTCCATCTCTGCATCCTTGGAGTCAACAACAGTCAGACTTACCTGCACACTGAGATGTGAGCTTAATGCTCACAGTCAGAACATGCAGTGGTACCAGCAAAAGTGAGAGAGTGTCTCCTTTACCTCCTGTACTATTGGGACTCAGCTAAGCATTAAGCTCCCTCCTGCCTCCCCTGGCTTTGGTGTTGTCTCTCAACTGCAAAGGCAGAGACCCATAGGCATTCCTCTGTTCTGAGCCATAGGTCCTCAAGGTGCAGTCATATCAGGTCAGCAGTGATGCTTGTTCCCAACACCCTGTGCCACCTGGGGTAAGCCACTATGTCCCACACAACTTATGTCTCCCAACTTACAATGCTGGGAGCCTGCCTCTGGTCTGCATGTATTGAGGGGAGGATATGTCCTAGGGCAGGAGAGTCCTGGGAGTAGCGTAAGGGCCATGGCCAAAACAATGGGAGATGGAAAAAGTCTGGGTGTGGATCAACTCTTTCTCTTATAAGTTTTGCTAAATTCTTACTGAGTAAGAAATTGATAGAGTCTTGTCATATATACAAATTATTACTTTTTAAATAAATTTATGTTCAGTATTTCTCTGTAAATGTTATGTAAGCTTCCCAAGAACCTGGGGTGCATAAAGCACCATCCTCAGTTCTTGGCATCCAGCCTCTCCTTTAATAATTAATGCCATTTCTGTGATCTCTTCCTGCAATATACTGAACAGGAAATTCAGGCTAGAGATGAAAGCAGGCAACCAGCATTACACAAGCAGCAAGGACAAAAGCATGTCTTGATTTGAGATTTAACTGATGCCAATATCCACATCTCACACTTTACCTTACTTCTACTCACAAATATATCATGAAAACAAATCAATGACCCTGCAAAATTAAAAAAATACCTCTATGCATTGGCCATTTTTAAGTCCCTGCCCACAGGTGATGTGGAAGATTCTAGTCTGTGTCAGTCAATCGTGGGGTCCAGACCCAGTCAGAGTCTCCAATCTGAACAATCTCTCCCGATACTGAGGGGGCCTTGGTCAGACTTCCAAATATGATGTGGGAGGAACACATGGGTTTTGAAAAGGTCCTTCACCTGCATTCACTGAAAATTCTGATAAAAGAAATATATTTATAGACATCTATGAAGGGGGGCCAGGAGAGGCCAGTGGACTGAGAGCAAGATCCTGGGACCCTCTCCAAGGACTTTTCTCAGCATGAATTTCAATGGTTTCTAGGGATTGGTGACAAATGGTACATGGAGCTCTCCATTTCACTCCTAAGGTCTCAAATCCCATGAACCCATAGTTGACTCTGGGAGTTATCAGCCAGACACTGATGGCCTGTTGGAGAGCAGAAGGTAGCTCAACATTGTCCCATTGGGTCATTTCATTCCATACGGTGTCCTCCCCAAGTGGGTCCCATTATTTCTGCCTGTTTTCCTCCTTCTCTTTCCTCCCTTTCCTGAGAATGTTGACTCCATCTTCTACCAATTCTCCCTCCTCTTTGAGACCCATCCTTCTCTGTCCTTCCCCTCGCTGCACTTATGGCTTCCACCAGGGAGGACACTGGAGACTCCTCATGTACCTCAGAGAAGTGCTCACAGGGAGGCCAAGCTCACTTTGTCAGTAATGGACACAGCTCTGTGAGAGCATCCCAGGTGTATGGTGTACCTAAACCCTGAACCCCTCCGCATGAAGGACTAAAGGGGAGAAAAGCAGTGTCAGGGCCCTCAGCCCCATCCTGACAGGGACACTAGGGAGCAATAAGGAGGGACATTGATGTTCTTCAGTGTCTCCATCTGTTCTGGGGCCATCCATTGTCCTTCTGCTAGGACAGATGGAGGACACATTTTCTCTCCAGATAAGTCCCTAGGGCTGCCCCCCACAGGGCTATGGACAGGTGTAAATGTATCATTCAGTATGTGAATCAGTCAATATATAACAATGTCTGGGTTCAATAAGAGATTATACATTGATTGTACAGAGTGATAAACATAGTGCAAGAAAGCAGATTTAAAGAATGAAATCTGGAGTTCCTGAATGGTCAAACACTAGGGCAAACAAATGCAGTCTTTCTGGGGGTTACCTCACTTCATTGATTTGCCAAATATTTCTCGAGTTTTGCCTCCTGTTTCCTTCTGAGATGTCACAACAATAATGCAAAAAATTAATCAAATATGGATACACCTGCACATACCCATATTTATCTAAAACTTTAAATGTTCAACTTATTATTGCATCGCTTTGTCAAATCCTTTATCTTAGGGGAGGGAACAATTTTATTCTTAGAAAATATAATCCTGCTTTGATAAATTCTGGTTCAGAAAACCAAAAACATTTTTCTCTTATACTATTTATTCCTGAGGATAAAGGGATAAGGTTTAATTTTAGAAGGAATAAATGGAGAGTTTGGCAAATGACAACAGGTCACCATGGTATGCCTGTGCATGCATTAACTGTGAGGTGAACTGCAGTATTTACACAGGAAGGTTTGTGGACTCTGTGGCAGTGATCTCTACATGAAGAGCACTCGTGCCTCCAAAGGAGAAACATGACAGTGAGGCCTTGGAGATGCAGAGACCACCTAATTCACAAATGGCACTGTTTTTTTTGAATGATTGAGTGCACCTATGAAGTGGCAGAATTTCTGAGCCAGAAAACCTGCATGAAGAATTTTGACTCTGTTCTAGTTTGTTAGCTGCCGGAATGCAATATACTAGAAATGAAATGGCTTTTAACAAGGGGAATTTAATAAGTTTTTAATTTACAGTTCTAAGGCCAAGAAAATGTCCCAATTAAAACAGTCTATAGAAATGTCCAATCTAAGGCATCCATCCAGGGAAAGATACCTCGGTTCAAGAAGGCTGATAAAGTTCAGGGTTTCTATCTCAAATGAGAAGGCACATGGCAGACACAGTCAGGGCTTCTCTCTCAGCTGGAAGGGCATGTGGCAAACATGGCATCATCTGCTAGCTTTCTCTCCTGGCTTCCAGTTTCATGAAGCTCCCTGGGAGGCATTTTCCTTCTTCATCTCCAAAGGTCGCTGACTGGTGGACTCTCTGCTTCATGGTGCTGCAGCATTCTCTGCTCTCTTTGAATCTCCCATTCTCCAAAATGTTTCCTCTTTCATAGGACTCCAGTGAACCAATCAAGACTCACCCAAATGGGTGGAGACATGTCATCACCTAATCCAGTTTAACAACCACTCTTGACTAAATCACATCATCCAGGGAGATGATCCAATCACAGATTCAAACATACAGTATTGAACAGGGATTATTCTTCCTTTATGAAATGGGATTTTGATTAAAACATGGCTTTTCTAGGGGGCATACATCCTTTCAAACCAGCACAAACTCCCAGGTATTTTCTAATCTATTGGCAGAAACACCTCAACAACACCTAATCACCAATGTCAGAATTAACTCTGCCCACCAAGGCTCACAAAAGATTTACAGGAGTTATGAATCTACTACAACAGAATAAAAGGATGGGGGAGAGTTTAAATAAGAGGTGGGAGTAAGGTCTAAGGCATTCTGATAAAAAGAGGACATCAATCATACTCATTAACTGAAAACCTCTTTTCCTATTTGATTTACCTTTTAGCACTTACAGAGTAAAGAAAGACCAACACATGAACTTCCTGTTCTGTTCTGTTCAGCCTTTCTGTCTGAGTGAAGAAGGACAAAATGTGGCTGGGTTTCAGAAATGCCCTCAATTATCAATAAATACATATTTCCATTTGTAAAATAATTTTAAAAGGCCTTTATACAACATAAAAACATCATATCTACCTCCATCAACTTTTTTTTAACCTTTATATTCCATTAAAAAATTAGATACTATTTTTCTAATATATCTCCCCACCCCATGCATTAAAATGTGTTTTTAAATGGAAATTTGTTCTTAACAAGAAGAGGCCTATTTGATTGGCAAAGAAAATGCCTTTTGCCTCTCCTGAGGTAGAGAAGAAATGTGAAGACTTGTGTGCAGTTGGTCCTGGGGAGTTTGAACATGTTTTGCTGAAACCTTTTTCTTTCTTCTGTCCATCCTCCAAGCAAATCTAACTGCTTAGCTATTTTGGTAGATTGTCAATCATCCCACTACAACTGAATGTTGAGTTATAGTAGTTTAAGGGCTGTACATAGGAGGAAAGGATATAACCCATATCCATGGTGTTGTATCCATACCACCACTCACCACCTGATGTATCCAGGATGTAGAGATGGTTACCTTGGAGAACTTGAGGTTGGTAAAGTTAGCATGGCAATAACTTTGGTTGCAATAATTTCTAAAAGATGTGTGGTTGTCCAAAAGCAGGGGGGAGCTGGGATCTCTCTGGGCAGGTGCTGTGCCACCTTCACCAGGTCCACAGTGATTGAGTGGGCATCCAGCATGGATTGTGTGGAGAAGGGCTGCTCTTCAGCATGGCAGGAATGATGATAACCAGTCCAAATCACAAAGTCATCCTGGTCCGAACTAAAGGCACCTGCTCTCAGGGTTTCCAGGGGAAATACAGGATGAGGAATTGTGTAAGGTGTTTCCAGCACTCAGTGATTGAGTTCTTATTCATGGGCCATGGGAAATGACCACTACTAAAAAGTTCTATTTTTTAATGGAATATAAAAGTAAGAAAAACAGTTGATAGAGGTAGATAATTTTGAGATCTTCATGTTGTATAAAGACTTTTTAAAATTATGTTACAAATAGAAATATGTATTGATAATTGAGGGCATTTCTGAAACCCATCCACATAGTTCATAGGGCTCCATTCTCTCCGGCTGTTCCTGGATTGTGTCCCCATAGCTGTAGGTGAGAGGGATGGAGACATATGGCCCTTCCTTTGAGTCACTCCTCAGGCACTGGAGGCCCAGCATGCTTTTACTAAAACTGTTATTTTTTCACCTCAGCTGGACCTTTCATTTCTGACATGATGGGAGTCTTCACTTCTGAATTTCTCAGTTTTACCTCCAACATGGGGCTAACACTGCTGAATCTGTCACTGTTGATTCCAATGAGGGGTCCAGCAGAGATTTCATAAGGATCCGCTCTGTTTCCCCAGGAGCTACATGACTTTTGGATGCATGGATGCTGATGCTGCTGCCAGGAAGTTTCACAGAACCTTGGAATTATACCGCTTGCACATGATTTTAATTTGTCTAGCCCCAACCAGGGCTCTGGCCAAGCAGATCCAAATCGTGGCATGACCTGGCCAGCTTCTGGTGGTTCAGCCAGGCAGTTCAAAAATCCTCCCAGCTCTGAAATTACTCAGAGGCAAGAGATTTCAACCCAATGGAAAAAAAAATTATGAGGAAATATCAGACTTGGCTTGGAGAATGGAGAGTCCTGATGTTCTGGACTTATAAAGAAGAGGTTATCTCTGTTGCCTGGCTGTTTTGTCTTGAGTGTCTTGGGTGGCTGGAAGCTCATCAAAGATGCTGCACCAACTACCGGTGGTTGCCTCGCTGGATTCAATAAATGAGCACATGGATGTGTCCAAGAGTATCACGTCCACAGTACTTTTGGGATTCAGCTTATCCAGACTGGGAATTGCTAGCATGTTCCCATTCAGAAATGGGTTTATTTGGGTCCCCTTCAAGAAAATGTTGTTACTGCATGTTTTGCTCAAACCTTTCCTTTCTTTTGTTGATCCTCCAAGCAAATCTAACCCCTTAGCTCCTTTGGGCTGTATGGAAGATTGTCAGTCATCCCACTGTCACTGAATGTTGAGTTATGGTAGTTTAACAGCTGTACATAGGAGGAAGAGATATAGCCCATATCCATGATGTTGTGTCCATACCACCACTGATGTATCCAGGATGTAGAGATGGTTACCCTTGGAGAACTTGAGGGTGGCAAAGATAGCATGACAATAACCTTTGATTGCAATCTTTTCCTTGGCATTTCTGAAAGATGTGTGATTGTCCAAAAGCAAAGCACTGAGAAGGCATTTTGATCTAATTAATGCTCCTCCCTGAAAACCCTTTGCTCAGGCCAAACAGGGTTCCCTATGACTTGCACTGAGAGAAGCCACTGCAGTTTGCAGCTTGGATCCTCTCAGCTGCCAATCTTGAACTCTGTTCCAGATGAAGCTGCTAAATTTTCATATTTCTTCCTTCAGTCACTCCAGCAATTGATGCACCTTCTGTCTCAAGCAACCAAGGTTCTCTCTGGTGTCCAGTTTGCAATGATCCTCTTCCTTATAGAGGCCACCAGCTCCCAGATATCAGAGGAAAAGCCCCAGGCCCCAGTGTTCCATCCAGGGAAAAAAGGAGATGCTGCTTGCATTGTACCCTCAAGTAACACGGAATCAGAGAATATACTTATGTGCTCAAATCTCATGTCCACTTATTTAATATTATGTCCATCTTTGACTAGTTTACACTTTAATTTTGTGTATGTGATTAAAAATGTATGTAAATGCATTCTGAAGATCTCACTCTTTTTCTTTCTTTTTTTTTGCACATGGCCTGGCACTGGGAATCAAACCCAGGTCTCCAGCAGGGCAGGTGAGAACTCTGCCTGCTGAGCCACCATGGCCCACCCTCTTTCATTTATATAGCAACAATTTTCTTTTGTGATTCATCCATTTAGCAAGATGAAAATGTATGTATTTTCCTCCAACTGCTGCACAGATAAAAACTGTAAACCCTGGTTTCATTAAAAAATTACACCTTTCTTTATTTTAATAAAATAAAATAGACCACAGAAGAGTGAGCTGCTTACTGATTTATGGACTCAAGGCTCTGTGTCAGCCAGACTGTTTCCTGTGGCTCTATCTTCAACCTCAGTCACACCCTAGGTGCCCCCATCAGAGGGCCCCACCAGCCCACCAAAGTCACAGGTCAGGGTCAGGTGGTCCTCGGCCTGGTGGTGACAAGGGCAATGTAACCGGCAGAGAGTGTTGTGGGGCTGTCCTCAAGGTGAGGGCACTGGGCCCTCCCAGGTGGGAAAGCCACAGTGTGTTGTTGGGGAGGTGAAAACAGTGAGTTTGCTCAGCTGTGACCAGACTGCAGCTATCACACCACCAGGACCCTTGGTCCTCACCCCAAGGACCCTAGTCAGATGACATCCTTTTGCTCCTCTCCTTCCTTCCAGCCACTGAGAGATTGCCCAAGGCCTGGGGCACTGAGGTGGTCAGAGGGTGGGGCATGTTTGAATGTAGGAGCTCCTCCCTCCTGGGGACTTGGGAGAGAATAAAAGAGGTGCAGGGGAGCCCAGGGTTCATGCTGGAGTCTCAGGAGGCAGAACGTTGAGCACCTGCACCATGACCCCCCAGACCCCATGCCTCCTCCTCCTCCTCACTCTGTGCTCAGGTGAGGGCAGATATAATGTGTGGGAGGGACCCCTTGTGATAATGCCTTACCTGTCTCCATAACCCTCCCTTCCTCACTGGGCTCACTGTTTCTCTGTGTCTCCCTGATCCAGTGTGTGTGGCCCAGGCAAGCTTGACTCAACTGCCTTCAGTTTCTCAAGATCCAGGACATACAGCCACAATCACCTGCACTGGAAACAGCAACAATGTGGGTGACCAGGGAGCAGCATGGCTGCAGCAGCACCCAGGCCAGGTCCCCAGATTCCTGACTGACAGGAAGAACAACCGAGCCTCAGGGATCTCAGAGAGATTCTCAGGCTCCAGTTCAGGCAATGTGGCCTCCCTGAGCATCTCTGGGCTCCAGCCTGGGGATGAGGCTGATTACTACTGCACAGCATGGGACAGCAGTCTGAGTGCTTGCACTGTGCTCCAGGTGCATGAGGAAGGGTGACAAAAACCCATGAGGTTCTTCTGCCTCTTCACTACCCACAGGCTTGAGGTGCCATGGCCCTGAGAAGACTTGGCTTGGATTCAGCTGGACAGTATTTGGGGATCAGAAGGAACTATAAAATGAAGTCAGTTTTGATTAGCAAAACTCAATAAATCCATTTAGAATCATTAGAATGACCCATGAACTAACTGTTTATATACAATCCAATTCTAAATGTATTAAATTCTCTTTAAGAATGTCACTACAAATAGAACTTTAGAAACAACAGAGAAGCTAGACATATCTAATTTCTGACTTATTTTCCTAAAAGTACTGATTAAACAAATGTGATGCCTGGAGGAGCTGCAGGACTATTCACTTCCCCAACTTATCCCCCCAAAATGTTCAATTCAACATCATCATCCATTGTTCAAATCTGTGGTTGATCAGCCATCATGGAGTACATGGGCCATGTGTTTGGTTCACCAGCAGTGGGTCCATGATGCCCAGCAAATCTGTTTGAAACCCTCCTCCTCCTGCATCAGTACATCCATCCCCTCAACCATTCCTCTAGAACCCACCTTCCCTCCTCCTACCAGCTTCTGAATGGAGCTGCGAAAAGAGAATTAGTGTGCAATGATGGGACAGACTGAGAAAGGCCCCCTGTGAAAGCTTGTGTGGATCCTGGTCTGAGCCACAGGAGCATGACCAGAAAGGAAACTATGGTGTTTAATCCTGAAGAATTAATGGAAATGGAACAGATTGATGTCATGAGGAGAAAAAGGCACCAGGCTTGGACAACAGCATTTTCCAGAAAATAAAAGTAAAGAAACTTTGGTGTTTTTTCTTACCAAAGAATTTAGAGAAGAGGCTTTAGAATTAACCAGGTAAGTTGGGGTGGCACCTGGGTCAGGGAAATTGACTCTAGATGAGATGAAGGAAGGACTTGGCCAAGTGGTTGATAAAGCCTGTCCTGAGAATTGAGGGCTTGACAGTAAGTGCCCTGGGGGTCAAGGGAAAATCCTTACCTGGACAGTGACATTGTCTGTTGGCATTAAGAGAGAACTCCCTAGCAGAAGAATGCAAAAAAAAACTGAACAGTGAAGTGTGGGAAGAAAACACAAAAGGAGATTACTTAGTAGACAGAGAACATGATTCCAAGGTTGGATGATGATGAACTTCCCTAAATAAGAGATATTGGAGGAAAAGGAAGAAAGGAAATTTCAGCTTTAATGTGCATGTGGGATTGGTCAGTCCTGAAGTGAAAGCATTTAAGATGAGGATAGTATTAGGTATCATATTAGGTATCTAATAGAGGTTGGGGACATGGATGGATGCTTATATCCCATCTCATATAGGGCACGCAGAATTGTGGTTTTCTGGGGAGTTGTATGGTATTTACTGTTCTGGTTACCTCAGGAGAAGGTAAGGAATTTTAGGGGAGTTTTCAGGGGGTAGAAGTTCAGAGAGATTTTCACATTTTGGTTCTAGGTTCTCCTTTGCTTTGTGAAGTTTTAAGTTAAGAATGTTCATATAAAAGATGATGGATCCCAAGGGCCAGATATGGGAGGAATGGCCACTGTACCCTGAAATTAAGTCTTGTGAAAATGAATGCCCCAACCACAGAAGCATATGGGGAATTGTGGTCTCTGGTCCTCCCTGGATTGTTACATCAGAAAAGACCATCTGCAGAAACAGGGCCTCTGCTGGGAGTTCTGAGAGGTCTTGGAGTGCCCTGAGGATCTGGCTTTGGGACAGCAAGTGGCACAGTGTGGAGCTGGACCTGAGATGGCAGCAAAGATGGGCAATGCTAGCTGGGGAAGCCCTCAGTTTTTTCTGGGGCACTGGATAAACTCATTCATCAATGCTGAGGGATTTTCACATGCCACTGAAGCTACAATTTCCCTATGATAGGCTAGGCCTGGCACCCTCATCCCACTGCTGGAAATTCTGGTCACTCTCTCCTCTTCCATATGAAGTCCTTGACTTGGGATACATGCAGAGTGAGGCACAAACAGTGAGGGAAAAGGAAAATATTTGCTTAAAATAGCTCCTCCCTCATGAGACAAGAATGTGGCAGCAGCTTCTGTACAATGTCCCCAGGGGACTGAGCCTGTGGCATCCCTCCCCGAGCCTAAGCTAGGTTCCTGTGCACAGGCAGACAGCCCTTGTTTGTAGGGAGGAGTATCTCCTGAGGAGGGAAATGGTTGTGACAAAGGATGGTTTATTTTGTGTTCAAGCAGAGTGAAGGGGGCCTGGGAGCTGTGGGTTCATCCCTGCAGACATCCTGCGGCCAGCTCTTCTGACTTGCTTCTCAGATCTAACACCTTTTTCTTAAACCTGATAGCCACAAATTCTCCTCCAGGGGAACTATTCTCTTTTCACTAAGATCTCAGTTATGTAAAGAAAATATTTGGGTATTTCATAGTGCAAACTGGAAAATTACTATTACGTTACACGGTGCCTTTTCTATCTTTTAAATAATTCAGAAAATAAGACTAAATATCCCCATGAAGAGATAAATGGTATTTGAAAGGAGCAGCTAACTGTACCGATCCTAGGGAACATGGGGCAGATCATTGTCATTTCAACTGGGCTTTTCTGCCCAGAGAGGCCCAGCAGTTCCCATTCCTGCAGGACATGCCAGAGTCCCCACCTTCTTCCCAGCCACTCCTGAGTCACTCACTCTGGAAGTGTAACTTCCATCAGGAGGGCCACATAGATCAGGAAATGTAGAACCCTCAAAATGTAAGAAAAACAAAATAAACAACAAATAAATGAAATTAATTTTATCACTTCTTACCCTCTAAATACATCCAAGTACCATCATTTGCACCTTTGATCAATATAGCAAATTTCTAAAAGAAGATTTGATATTTTTATTTTGAAATAAGTGTCCTAAACCTGGTGTCTGTTTTACAATTATAGCAGGTCTCAGTTTGGACTTGCTGTAGCTTGAGTACTTAACAGCCACATGGGGCCAGCGACTTCCATATTGAAAAGGCCAGTCTAGAGAACAGAGAGGCAAACTTTTAGCATATAGTGACATTTTGCAAATACTTCCCACTTTTTATGCCCAATGATCTCAGTTGTAAGTTCTCAACTTGAGAGGAAGCAGTACACAAAACACATAAGGGAAATAACCTGGGTACATTTCAATAAAATGTAATTTTATTGTTTATATTGTTAAAATTGTTTGTAATTTACAAACTCAGTTAATAGTCCTGACCATACCCATGTGACTTATTTGCTTATGGTTGTTCTAGATTTCCATGTAACAGACCTTCTTCCTCCCACCATGGCCAGTTTAATCTAGATGCACATCTAGGAGTCCATTCTTTTGGATTCCCCCTCTCCCTTCACTCCTCTGCTCCCCAGTCAACCTATTCTATTTATGGACCCCCACACTTTGTACTTCCTCAACACTGGTTCTGATCTCACACTGAGGAGACCCTTCTTGGCTTAAGAGGTCTGTGTTATCCCTTGTGCTCCTCAGAGTGGAGCAGCCCCAGGACAAGCTGAGCTCTCTGTCTCTCACACTGGCTGCTTCTCCCCCCAGCCCTCCCTGGGATATTTTCCCACCAGGGTCAAGGAGGGGAGAGAAGAAGAGGGTTAAGGGGGCCTCCCATGCCCACAAGGAAATGGGGCACCAGAGAAGACAGTCAGGATTCTAGGCTTCACAGTCATTAGGTGTTGGCTGGCCTGTCACTGTCCTTTGTCCTTCTGATTACTGAGCCCAGAGCAAATCTCCTCAGTGAGCTACTCAGTTGAAAATGGTCTTCAGTGATTTCCTGCTGGGGAGGCCCCTCACTGAGCTCCTGGTTTAGCTGAGGAAAAGGGGCTGCAGCTTGGAGAGGAGGTCCCTGTGGGGGGCCTGCTTCTCAGTGCCCCTGGAGCAAAGCAGCAAAGAGTTCTTTTCCCCTGAGGAATTTTGGGTTAGGCCCTGCCCAGCCCCTAGCAGAGAAGAGTGAGGGGAGCTCAGGGTGGGAGGCCCTCCAGGGTGGGTGATGATTTACATGTGAGACCCTCCCTCTCCCAAGTGGGGCAAGTGGGTAAAAGAGACATTGGGCAGCTCTGGTGCAGCTGTGGGACCTGGGGAAGTGAAGCTGAAGGGCATCACCATGGCCTGGACCCCCCTCTTCATTACCCTCCTCACTCTCTGCCCAGGTGACCAGCTGTCAGAGGGTCAAGAGAAGGTACAGGTTGGGGACCCTAAGGCCCTGCCATGTTCCTCTTATTCTGGGAACATGACATGGCAATGACTCCAGACTCAGCATCCTTGGGCTCCTTTTCCTTATTCCAGGGTCTTGGGCACAGTCTGGGCTTTGGAGGAAACCTCCATTTCAGGATCTCCTGGACAGATAGTCATCATGACTTGCAAGGAGAGCAGCTTCCTTGGAGCAGTTGGTGCTGGCTGGCACCAACAGCTCCCTGGGCCCCCCAAGACTGTGATGCTCAGAACTTCTCTTGCCTTGTGGATGACAACTTGGTTCTCTGGCTCCAAGTCAAGCAGCACCACCTCCCTGAGCATCTAGGGGCTCCAGTGTGAGAACAAGTCTGTTTATTACTGCTCAACAGCTGATACTGATGCCAGGGCTACCCCAGTTCCCCAAACACATGGGAAAGTGAGACATGAACCTCCTTTGCCTCTGCCTGGTCCCATGCTTCCTCACTCTGCATTGTTTTTCTTTAAAACTACAACTTCTATAATATAAGACTTATAATGAAATGCCAATTTAGAGCTCTCAAAATTGCTAAAATTATAAAATCTAACATCAAATGTTCATGGTATTTGAGTCAAGTAAAACCCTCAAGGTTGCTGGTTGACCTATACAATGTTACAACTTCTCTGAAAACCATATTCTGAGTTTCTTATGAAATTAATCAGGCACTTTCTTTTTGACCTAGAAATTCCAACTTCATGTAAATACAGGAATGCACACACACATGCAAAATTATGCATAGCCATTTTATTTATGAGTCAAGTGAGGAAAACAACCCTTTGGCACATCAGCAGGAAAAAAGTATAAACACATTCTGGTATAGGGATGTGATGGACTGCTCTTCAACCCATGATAGTTACTCAATGGCTGAGTCATGTGACATGAATTAAATTACCCAGTTGTTTTTTGGAGAACTTCCTTCAGTATTATTTTAGTATTTTTGGGAGTTCAGTCTTTCAAAGCCCCAGAACACTGCAGCAGCACTGGTTTGACTATCTTCTTTCTGTTCAATATCTGCATTGGAAAAATGCTCTCTAACCCCCAAATCAGGTGAGGGGTGGGGGCTTCAGGCAGCCCTTGGACTCTTCTCTCACATCTCTCCCTCTTCTCTGAATTCATACCTTCATGGTTGTCCAGGGAGGAGGAACAGGACCAATTATATTTACTGTATGTACTCTGTCCTCTCTTCCCTGAGTGGACTACCACCATTGAGTGGGGGTTTGTAGCTGTCCCGTATCTATCAGCCCTCATTAAAGCTCACTCTTCAAATTCTCTGGTGTAGAGGAAGGAGCCCCACAAGCACTGCTGAAGAGGAGCTCAGTCCAAAGCAGGTGCCAGGCATTTTCAGGTTCCTCCTTCTTAGCTGCATCCTCCAAGTGATGTGCAGTCTTCTCTACTGGACCAATCCCTGGCAGGTCTGAAGCATCCATAATCCTTGGCCACTTTGACTCCAATTCTGGCTGAGATGTGTAAAATACACTTTCTACCTCTTAGAACAGGGACCATGAGGGAGAAGTCTTTTCTTCTGTCTATTCTTATTTCATTTCATTTTTCTCTAGTTGTTATTTCCCAAAGTATCAAGCAGGGAAGGTGGCATTATTAGAACCAAATAAAATGCCTAAATGTTATGAGCAATTCTATAACAGCCATCATTTTCTCAACTTGGGACACAGAAAGGTGTCATGGATCCCTGTCTTCTTTCCTCCAGGGAGAAGGACGTTTCTCTTCAGAGCTTTCTGCTCCCTCCAGCCCTGTTTTATGGTAGGTAGGAGAATTATATTGAAGTGATGCCAGTCAAAAAGCCTAACTTCTGACATGACCCCTTGGATGCCAATTCTAAGAAAACATAAATGAGCATGTCATAGTCCACTTACCACCATATACACAAGGGCAGGAAGCAGGGATTCTAGGAATGAGTCTAGCTGCAAATGATGTTCAACTCAGGCAGGCATGGGACAGGCATGCAATAGTGCAAGAGAGTCTACAGTGGGCATCTCCAAAGACCTACAACCTGCCATATTGGGCCTCCCTGTCCAAGGGGCACATGGGCATTGCTAGCATGGTGGCTGCTTCCAGGAAGCCCTTAATGACCCCCACCTCCTGGGGTTCATGTCCTGTGGAGACCACTTCCTCACTATGATCAAGGGCACATGATGAAGAAATGGTGACTCCTACTAAAGTTAGGAGTTCAAAGACTCTGGGCTTCTATCCAGGTAGCTCTGTTGCTCTCAGTTTCTCTTTCTCTTAGAAGTGTTCTCTGTTCACCCACTCTAAGGAAAGCCAGGGGCCAAGTGGGGAGTCCTCCTTTTGGGGGGACATGCAGCTCCCTGCAAAAAGATCTCTGGGTGAGCTTGAGAGTGGACTCTGCAGTCCCTGTCACACCCTCAGATGTCTGCTGACCTGCACAACAACTTGACTGCAACTTCAGGGGGACCTAAAGAATCACACAGCAAAACTGCCCCAGAATACCTGAATCACAGAAATGTGGGAGACAATCAATGAATTTTGTTTCCAACTGAAAAGCTTATGGTTGATTTATAACTTTCCAATAGATCACTTGTACAACCTATTTTTAGGATATCAATATAAATAACTGTAACTTCCACATATTCACCCTCCCCCAAATGTTTTCCCTGAGAAGGATCCTGCAGTCATGTTTGTCATGACATCCCACTCCTGGAGCAACCTGAGTCTTAAATCACAACCCACAGTGAGCACAATCCAGACATGCAGCCCCAGAAAAGGTGTCCATGGTGGAATCGTAGCAGTTAATTTCACATCCACAGGCTTCTTGCCAAGAATCACCTATGAACTCAAAGTCTTTTCAGTAGGATCTTTGTGATGATTCTACACCTTGGAAGAACTAAGTTGATGTCCAATTTCAATACAGCCTTGAATTGAGTGTGGAATAAACAGGTCTCAGCAATGGTGATGTCCTACCCTCTGAACAGCTGCTTCCTTCCAGGAACATCCCAAGGGTCAATCTCAATCTTCCTCCTCCTCAGACTGCAGAGTGAGCTGAACTCCAGCATCAGGACTCAGGGAGGGCCTGGGCAGGAAATGGATAAAGGCACATTTGCACAAAGATCCTCCTCTTTGGCAGAGGGTGAAAGAGAAAAGGAGGCATGGGATATCCTAGCTCCACTGTGGGCCACACAAGGTTATATCCACCATGGCCTGGGCTCCTCTCCTCATGCTTCTCTCTCATTGCACAAGTAGGAACAGGCCTCAAAGATCCCAGGGAAATCTCCCAGCCTTGGTAGTTGTTCTGGTTTGCTAGCTGTCAGAATGCAATATACCAGAAGTGGAATGGCTTTTAAAAGGGGGAATTTAATGAGTTGCTAGTTCACAGTTCTAAAGCCGAGAAAATGTCCCAATTAAAACAAGTCTATAGAAATGTCGAATCAAAGGCACCCAGGGAAAGATATCTTTGTTCAAGAAGGCCTGTGAAGTTCAGGGTTTTTCTCTCAAGTAGAAGGGCACATGGCAAACACAGTCAGAGTTTCTCTCTTATCTGGAAAGGCACGTGGTGAACATGGTCAGGGTTTCTCTCTCACCTGGAAGGGCACATGGTGAACACAGCATCATCTACTACCTTCCTCTTCTGGTTTCCTATTTCACGAAGCTCCCTGGGAGGCATTTTCCTTCTTCATTTCCAAAAGTCATTGGCTGGTGGACTCTGCTTATTGTGGGTATGTCATTCTGGTCTGCACTCTCTGAATCTCTCATTCTCCAAAATGTTTCCTCTTTTATATGACTCCAGTAAACTAACCAATACTAACCTAAGTGGGTGGACACATGTCATCACCTAATCCAGTTTAACAATCACTCTTGATTAAATCACATCTCCAGGGGTCTAATTACAGTTTCAAACATGCAGCATTGAATAGTGATTAGAAGAAATGGCTGCCTTTACAAAATGTGATTAGGATTAAAAATGGTTTTTCTAGGGTACATACATCATTTCAAACTAGCACAGTAGCCTCTATAGCTCAGACCACAAGCAGTTTTCCTGGTGCCTTCTCCAGCTCCCATGCATATCTTTTTGTGCAAGTTCCCTCATGAAGCCTGTGCTGACTCCGCTGCCTTCCCTCTCTGCATCTCTGGGAATAATAGTGAGAGTTTCCTGCACCCTGAGCAGTGGTGTCAATGTTGATGGCTACAGCATACACTGGACAGCAGAAGCCAGGGAGCAACCCCCGGTCCTTCCTATACTACTCCTCAGACTCAGACAAGCAGCAGGGACCTGACTCCACAATTGAGTATCTGTATCCAAATACACCTCAAGCAATGCAGCATAATTGCATACCTTGGTGCTGCAGCCTAAGGACAAGGATGACCATTGCTATATGATTAGGGACAGCAGTTGACACAGGCAGATGTGGAATTGGAACTAAACCCTGGCCTTATCTGACTATGCTTCTTTTCTCTTATAACTTCCATATACACTGACTATACATGGATATAGTTTCTGGTTCCTGATGGCTTGCCCCATTTTCTGTCAATCTTTCTAAATTATTAGGAAGGAAAAACAAAGCCTACACAGCAAACAAACAGAAGAAAATAAATTTTCATGACAACTACATGTTTTATCTTTGGATGCCGATATGGGATAAAATAAGAACCTGTAGAGCTGGGTTCTTCCTCTTGGAGGAAAACACCTCTGCCTTTGGTAGGATTCTCCTGGGGCCAGAGGTGTGGGGATGCTCCAAGAGATAATGATTTCTTGAGATCACCTACAATTTCAGCCCACACAGCCATTTGTAGTGTAGTGCAGGATAATGTCACTGCAGGTCATGCTTCCATGAAGCATATGCTTCTTCAGGTGCTAGAGGAGGGTGTCTGGGACATATTCACCAGGCATTTGGAAGTACCCATTGCACCCAATGAAACATAATCAAGAAAGAATGGTTAAATAGCAGATGCTCAAATTCCAATGTGTGTGTGGGGGGGAGGAGGGCTTACCCACCTGTCCTGATTTTATAAAAATTCATCCAGAAAATGATATTTGAAATCTTGGAAATATCTATGTTCTCCCTGGTGGTGACATAAGGTGTCACTACCATCTTTTTCAAGTTTGGCAGTCCCTTCATGACTTGCTGTAGCTTTTCCATGTGGCTGTGTACTTTGCTTTCATCACCATTGCCTCCATAGAGATGATGAGCTTCAACTGCTTTGGAAAAACTAGTCCAAAACACGGTTCACATCAAAGTCTGGGAAGGTGGAGATCCAAATGGCATCAACGCTGGTGGCAGCCAGCATGTCTACCACAGCATGTGCACTTTTGGGCAAATTATTTGGACAACCCAATCTCATATATTCTTGCCCATATTCCTTGTTGCTGCAGCAAACTCTTCAACAATCACATTTAATTCCTTTCTCTTCCATTGCAACATCAAGCACATGTTGACTTCATTTTCCTTGAATTTAGTGAACCATGTTACATGCTCATTTATTCCCCTAAGCCCTCCCCTCTGCCCCTTCCTTAGATCATGTGGGGGATAAAGTAGGAAGAGGCACTTGGTATTGTGACTACTAAAGTTAGATTCATTTCCATGTAGCATAGTAATCACCCAGGCATTGAAATTTCACATTTGGAGGTTTTCTGGGAAAGTTTTTCACAGGAGAACATAAATGGTCACCTGTTCCCAGTGCTCAGCCTTCTCCAGGGGGTACCTAATGAGTTGCTCCTGGAGGAGGCAGGCAGGGGTTGGGGACAAGGGGACTGAAGGGCTCACAGAGAAGGAGAACTATAGCCTGGGGTTGGGAATCACTTTTGCAACCACAACCTGCTAAGACTTTCCTCTAGTCCACAAGGAAGGGAGCTGAGGAGGAGGCTGGGGGTGAAATGGGACAAGCAGAGTGACATCTTGAACATGACCTTAAAGATTTTACTGAATCTTGGCAGGGAGATAATTTATGGCTATTTTTAAGCCTTTGTCAGAAACACATGTATTTGAAATGCCCATGAATATTGTGCAAAGAAGGAAATAAAGTGATAGCAAATGGTCTAGAAGACCACACCCAGGGTCTTTGTGTCACACAGGTGAGCAGTGATGGGCACCTGCACACAGGTAGCTTGGGAAGCATGGGGAAGGTGAGAAGATGGAGGGAAGACTGTGAACAGTGTGAAGTTCTGTGTCAACCTCCCATGGGAGGGAAACAAACAAAACTGGGCTCCAGATTCCCAATGTGAGGAACTGGTCAGAATGTGGGGTAGCCATGTAAGAACATTGCTGTATGGTTTGTAACTTCCCACCGTGGGATACCAAACTGAGAAAAATGTCCATGATGGCAGGTATTATTTTTGGTTTTGTCATTAATGTAGATAGAACACCATGATCATTGCCTGTCAAGTTCAAAGTGCATTTATCAATAAAAATATGAATTCTCCTAAATTTAAATCCCAGAAAGAAACTCAAGTGTGAAGCAAATATTATAATTATTGCTTTCTGAACACTTTGAGATTGAGGTTCTCAGTTCATTGGAGGAGAGATACCTGATCTCAGCTCTAGAGAACAGGAGAGGAACATGGTCTTGACCTCTGGATGGCTTCCTTAACAGCTTTTATGAGGCAGTGGTTAGAACCCAGGAATGGGGACCTATATGATGGACTGAACTCCATGAATTTATGTGGAGGAGGTATAGAAGATGGAGATGGGCCCCCAGGTCCTGAGGAAATAAATCATGTGGACCAGGTAGATGTAAAGGAAACTCTGATTAAAAAGGCAAAGTCCATAAGCAAACAAATTGCAGTATATGGGATAGTTTGCGAATATCCACTAATGTCTCACTTGACTAAGGTTCTATAAGATAGAAATTCATGAATGAAAACTCAAAAACCACTATATAATAAAAATTTTGATATTCTACTCCTTATACCAAACTCTCATCCACAAAGGACACTGGTAGGAAATGCCTTGGGAAGTAAGAATGAACTGGTTTGAAACCCAGTGT
>PVIY010036735.1:0-25213 GCA_004026745.1 Myrmecophaga tridactyla | reverse complement strand
TCTGGAAAAGCTTCCATGAGCACTAGAGAAGAATGTATATCCTGGTCTCTTGGGGTATAATGCCCTATATATGTCTGTTAGGTCTAATTCCTTTATTAAATTGCTTAAGTTCTCTATTTCTTTGTTGATCCTCTGTGTGGTTTTTCTATCTATATAGGAGATGGATGTATTGAAGCTCCTACTGTTATTGTTGAAATGTCTGTTGCTCCCTTCAGTTGTGCCAATGTTTTTCTCGTGTACTTTGGAGCTTCTTGATTTGGAGCATAAACATTTATAACTGTTATTTCTTCTTGGTGAATTGTCCCTTTTATTAATATACCATGTCCTTCTTTGTCTCTTATGATATCTTTACATTTAAAGTCTATTTTGTCTGATAATAGTATTACTACTACTGCTTTCTTTTGGTTACAGCTTGCATGAAGCATCTTTTTCCATCCTTTCACTTTCAATCTATTTGTATCCTTGCATCTAAGATTAATTTCTTGTTAGCAGTATATAGCTGGTTTATATTTCTGAATCCATTCTGCCAATCTCTATCTTTTAACTGATAAGTTTAGTCCATTAACATTCAAAGTTATTACTATAAATGCATTTTTTGAATCCACCATCTTATCCTTTGAATTTTATTTGTCATATCTATATTTTATTTTCCCTCTTCCTCTTTTTATCCTTTAAGTTACCCTTACTTACTACTGCTCTTCAATTCTGTGCCATCCTCCAGAACTCCCTCTCCTGTCTTTTTTTTTCAGCTAGCAGAACTCCCTTTAGTATTTCTTGTTGGGCCAGTCTCTTGTTGACAAATTCTCACAGCATTTGTTCGTCTATGAAAATTTTAATCTCTCCCTCACTTTTGAAGGACAGTTTGGCTGGTTACAGAATTCTTGGCTGGAAGTCTTTCTCTTTCAGGATCTTAAATATATCATACCACTGCCTTCTCACCTCCATATTACCAGTTGAGTAGTCTGAACTCAGTCTTATGTAGTTTCCCTTGTATGTAGTAGATTGTTTTTCTCTTGTGGCTTTAAGGATTTTCTGCTTCTCTTCAGCATTTGACAGACTGATTAGTATGTGTTTGGGGGAAGGCCTATTTGGATTTATTCTGTTTGGAGTTCATTGGGCTTCTTTGTTTTGCATATTTATGTCTTTTTTAAGAGTTGGAAGATTTCCTCCATTATATCCTCAACTAATCTTCCTAGCCCTTTACTCTTCTCTTCTCCTTCTGGGACACTGATGATTCTTATATTTGTCCATTTTGTGTTGTCTATCATTTCCCTGAGATTCAATTCAAATTTTTCCATCTTTTTGCCATTTGTTCTTTTGTGTGTTCAAAATCAGTTGTCTTAAGTCCCCTTCGATGAATGGTGAGAAAGGGGAAAATTCAGCTTCCCCAAGTTGAATTCTTGATATTCTCACAAGCAGTGTGGACAACCAAAGCTACAGGCTGAGCCCCCAGTCTTGGGGTTTGTTCATATGAAACTTAATCCCACAAAGGATAGGGCAAGCCTATTTAAAATTAGGCCTAAGAGTCACCCCCCCTCAGATGTGGCCTCTCTCTCCAGCCAACACAACAAGCAAATTCACTGCCCTCCCCCTGTCTGCGAGGGACATGACTCCCAGGGATGTGGACCTTCCTGGCAACATGGGACAGAGATCCTAGAATGAGCTGAGACTGAGCATAAAGGGATTGAGAAAACCTTCTCGACCAAAAGGGGGAAGAGTGAAATGAGACAAAATAAAGTATCTATGGCTGAGAGATTCCAAACAGAATCAAGAGGTTATCCTGGAGGTTATTCTTACGCATTAAATAGATAATCACCTTGTTAGTTAAGATGCGATGGAGAGGCTGGAGGGAACTGCCTGAGAATGTGGAGCTGTGTTCCAGTAGCCATGTTTCTTGAAGATGATTGTATAATGATATAGCTTTCACAACGTGACTGTGTGATTGTGAAAACCTTATGTCTGATGCTCCTTTTATCTACCTTATCAACAGACGAGTAAAACATATGGAATAAAAATAAATAATAGGGGGAACAAATGTTAATAAACTTAGATTGAAATGCTAGTGATCAATGAAAGGAGGGGTAAGGGGTATGGTATGTATGAACTTTTTTCTGTTGTCTTTTTATTTCTTTTTCTGAATTGATGCAAATGTTCTGAGAGATGATCATGATGATGAGTATGCAACTATGTGATGATATTGTGAATTACTGATTATATATGTAGAATGGAATGATCATATGTTAAGAATGTGTTTCTTTGTTGTCATATTTTTAAACAAATTTAAAAATTAATAAAAATTTTTGAAAATCAGTTGTCTTGTCCTCTAGTTCATTTATTCTTTCTTTTGCCCCTTTAAATCTGCTGTTGCATATCTCTAGTATATCTTTTATTTGGTGTACAACATCTTTAATCTCTGTGATATCTTCTATTTTTCTATTTATTCTTTCAAATTCCTCTTTATGCACTTCTAGTGTCTTCTTGATCTTCTTTATGTCATTAGCCATCCCGTTTATATTTTATTCAGTAGATTTATATGAACATCTTTGATTAGTTGTTCCAAAGTCTGTGTCTCCGCTGGTGTTTTAGTTTCGTCATTAGGCTGGGCTCTGTCTTTCTGCGCCGTGATATGTTAGTGTTAGTGATCTTCTGTTGCCTTAGAGGCACATAAATATCTGATAGGGCTGCTCAGGAAGTTGATTTCCTTCTGTTGTCTGAAGCTTTGTATTTGAAAGATGGACATGGGATGGAATGTTGGGCATGGAGTGGTGCGCAGCAGTGCGGTGTTGGATTGCAGCACGCGTATAGGCATGGGTCACAGACGCTCCACTGGTGCCTGTGAGCACTGGGTGCAGGAGCAGGGTTGTGGAGGTGCAGCGTGGGGGCTGTGGAGGTGGGGTACAACTTAGGCAGGTCTTGGGGTACAGGAACAGTGTGCGGTGTGGTAGTAGGTGGATGGGGGGAGCTGTGCAGATGTACAGGGTCTAGTGTGCAGGCAGGATGTGGGTGGGTGTGGAGCATGAGGATCATGGGTATCAGATGTGGAGTAAGGGGCATAGAGGTCCGGCACAGGGAGGGCAGGATGTGTGTGTGTCCTTGCATGGGGGGAGGGGTCCAGGGGTGCTGAGATGCAGATGTGCGAGTGTGTACAGGTGGGGCACAGTCATGGGGTTGCAGGATGTGGGTTGGGGCAAGTGATGTCTGGTGGGCAGGGCCCTAGTGTGGATGCACAGGTGCAGAGGGTTGGAGCAGGGGTGCATTCATGTGCAGGATGGGGGCTATGCAGCACAGATCTGCATGTGAGCACCTGCCTGGTAGGGGGGCAGGGTACTTTTTCCAGAGGGTGGAACAAAGATGTGCACATGTGCAGAGCAGGGGGTGGGGTGCAGGGGTCAAGAGGTCAGTTTATGGATGTGTGGGTGCCCAGTGGGTAGGATGTGGCTTTGTGTGTGTGTGTGTGTGTGTCTCTAGTGGGCGGGGCCTTGGTATGCCCAGGTCTTGGGTGCACGGCCCTGTTGTGCATGTGCACAGAGCTCAGAGGCAGTGGGGCCAGGTTGCAGCTGCGTGGGCTGGGGTCAAGTGTGGCCTGAATGCACAGGTCAGCACTTGCCCAGAGCTGAGGGGGTGTGGCAGGGATTTGCATATGTGCATATGTGGATCTGGGGGCACCGAATGCTGATATACATGTGCACAGAGTTCAGGGTGAGTGGGGTGGTTTTGCACAACTGTATGGGCTGTGGGTCGGTGTGGCCCGGGCATGAATATGAGTGCTCACAGCCCAGATGTGTAGGCAACTGCCTGCAGGGGCAGGAAGCGGGAGGTGGAGGTTGAGGAGCTGGGCGTGTGAGTGCATTTTGGGAGGGGTGGGGTGAGACTGTGCACTTGCGTGGGAAATGTGGGTCAGGCTGGGGCATGTGTGCAACATGTGCAAGGTGGGGGTGGGGGCCAGGGATGTATGGGGGGTTGGGGCAGGGGTGCTTGGAGAATGGTGGTAGGGCAGGTGACAGGATTCAGGTGTGTGGGCTCTGGGGGGAGTTGTGGGTCACAGGGCAGGGACAGTGTGCATGAGGGTAGCACGTTCAAAAAATGTGGTTGGCTTACTTCCTTGTCCCTGTTTTCCTGTCTGTGCACTCCTGAGGGCTCTGGGCCTCCATTTGGAAAGGGGCCTGTTAGGCTGTTTGCACTAACTGGAACAGTCTCCAGTTCTCTGCATCTCGGTTCATCAGCTTTTGCAACCAGGGCCTCCCATGTCACTTAAACCCTGGAATTGCCATCCCAGTTCCCTTCCTGTCACTTCTCTAGCTGTTCCTTGGAGTGGGGTGAACTGAGCCTATCCTATTCCACTATCTTCCCAGAATTCTGAACCTGTATCTTTTAATTGGTGAGTTTTGTCCATTAACATGCAAATGTATTACTGCAAATGCAGTTCTTCTCTACCATCTTATCCTTTTGTTTTTATTTGTCAGATGTATATATATTTTTCCTTCTCTCTCTTTTTATCCTTTACCTTTGCTGGTACTCTTCAAACCTCCCTCTCTTGTTTTTTTTTGTTTTGTTTTTCATCCAACAGGACTTCCTTTAGCATTTTTTGTGGGGCTGATGTCTTGTTAACTAGTTCTCTCAGTCTTTGCTTGTCTTTGAAGACTTTAATCTCTCTTCAATTTTGAAGTACAACTTGGCTGGATAAAGAATTCTTGGCTGGAAGCCTTTCTCACTCAGGATCTTAAGTATGTGATACTACTGCCTTCTTGCCTCCATGGTGCCTGATGAGTAGTTTGAACTCTGAATTAGTTCAAACTTGTATGTAATAGATCACTTTTCTTTTGCTGATTTCTGGATTTTCTGCTTCTCTTCAACATTTGACAGTTTGATTAGTGTGTATCTTGGAGTAGGCCTATTTGGATTTATTCTATTTGGGGTTTGCTGGGTCTCTTTGATTTATATATTGATGTTTTCTATAAGGTTTGGGAAGTTTTCCCTGATTATATCTTCAATTGACTTTCCCAGTGCTCATTCTTCTCTCCTTCTGAACATCAACAACTTTTATATATTTGTGCCTTTTATTGTCCATAATTTCCCTAAGATCTAGTTCCATTTTTCCACCTTTCTTGCTATTTGTTCTTTTGTGCATTCTAGTTCAATTGTTCTGTCTTCTAGCTCACTTACTCTACTTTCTGCTTCTTTGAATCTGCTATCATATATTTCTAGTGCATTTCTAGTTTGGTCTGTGGTAGTTTTTCATTTCTGTGAGATCTTCCATTTTTTAATTTAATTTTTCAAATTCTTCTTTATGTTCTTTTAGGGTCTTCCTGATATCCTTTATTTCTTTATAAATATCCTTAAGTAGTTCCATATTCTGTCTCCCCTCTGGTGTTTTGAACTGACCATTTTTCTGGGCCATTTCTCTTTTGATCTTCATGCGCTTTTTGGTTTTCTATTGTGTTCAGGGCATTTGATTATCTTAATAAGGTTATTTTGCAAGTTGGTTTCCTTTACTCATCTAAAGTTTTGTATTTACTTAGTTTTGCATTGAAGATTCCTTTTTGAACTTGGTTCATCTGCCAAACTAAGGCCCACGTCTCATGTAGGGAGAACAATTCTACTTGAGGGTATATTAAAAGCTAGACAGGAGTGCACAGGTGGTTCAGTGTCAGAATGCCTGCCCGCCATCCATGCAGGAGACCCAGGAGTGATTCCTGGTCCATGCATTCCCCCCCCCAAAATAAATAAAAACAATAATAAATAAATAAATAAACACACCTCAGCAGTAGTTGGCCCCAAAGTCAGAAGGAGATGCCCAAGATATATTGGGGATGAACTCAGACTGGTACCCACAGAAGGGAGGGAAAATAAAAATAAAAATAAACTAAGAAAAATCAATAAAATATAAATATATAAAAATATACATATAAATAAAAATAATAACACTAATAAATATATATGTATATTTTAAGCCCTAGGTAGATAGGGAGTTTACCAGACTGCAGTTATTGTTTCTTCCCATCAGGTGGCACTACTGAGCCACTTTCTCCCCTCAGGCCTACCCCTTCCCAAATGCAGTGGCTGGCTGGGAAGATGACATCTGTGGCAGGGGAGCTGCTCCTGGCCTGAAGGATGGGGAAGCTGACAGCAATGCCTGGGGAGAAGCTGATCTGCAGCACCTGGCACCTGGCAGATCCACCACTCATGATGCCTGGTGGAATGGCTGTTTGCAGTACCTGCCCAGCTAATTGCTCCCAGTGCCTGGAGGCACAGCTTTTTATGGTCGACAGTCAGGCACGTCTCCAGGGTTCCTGCAGGCACCACCAGCTCTAGCAGCTGGGACAGACTGGAGCAGAAAGACAGTCGGTTTCCTCAGATCCACCCTTCCTCACGTAACACATCCCCAGTGGGGATCACAGTTAATCTGACTCACCCTATCTCCCTACCCAATCCCTCTGCTTTTCTCCTCCCCAAGAAACCCTAATGACCTTCTTTGTTTTCTCATCTCCTGGGATCACAGTCCTGGTCATGCTCTCCCCACCCCAAGGGGACTTTGCAAATACTTTTTTATTCACTGTTCAAATCACTCTGGGATTTATCAGGGCATCACTCTGGACAAACCTACAAACTTTCATTGCTCTACTCAAGGTTCCATGTACTTATGGTGTTCAATTAAACTGTCTACATAAGTTATATTAGGAAATGCACTAGTCAAATTATAAATTTTGTACCTAATAAACATTTTTTTTGCTTTAGTCTTACACATAAAGTTTTAAAATATGAATTACCATCTATTTTCCATACCCTGCAATATTGACATTCCTTTGTTCTTCCTCATGAAAACATTTTTTAATTTGTACATTTAATCACTATCATTGTACACCCTAGGCATTTCTAGATTATACCATCTCAGTCTTCATCGTCTATCTTTCCTTCTGGTTTCATATGTGCCCCCAGCCCTTCTCCCTCTATCATTCTGACATTCAGCTTCTTTCAGTGTACTTACATTATTGTGCTGCAGTCAGGTAGTATTGTGCTATCCATTTCTGAATTTTTACCATCAGTCCTGTTGCACAGTCTGTATTCCTTCAGCTCTGATTACCCAATCTCTACCCTGTTTTTATCTCCTGTGTTCTTAACTGACATCCTCCAAGTAGTGACCTTATTTTTAAATAGGGTCTTTTCTTTACAAATGTAATTAGTTGAGTTAAAACAAGGTCATACTGGATTTGGATGGCCCTAATTTCAATGACTGGTATCCCTACAAGAGGAGAGTACTCATGGGAATACAAAGACATGCACACAAAGAGGAAGCCCAAATGAAGATGGAGACTGAGATTGGAGTTATTCTGCCACAAATCAAGGAATACTAGGGATTGCTTGACAGCCCCCAGAAGCCAGAAGAGACAAGGCAGAATGCTGCACTAGAGTCTTCAGAGGGAGCATGGGCCTGCCAATACCTTAATGTCTGACATCCAGCGTCCAGAACTGTGAAAGATTAAATTTCTGTTGTCTTAAGCCACCCAGTATGTGGCATTTTCTTATGTAGCCCTAGGAAACTAATACAGTGGCAGAAATTGGATCAGTAGTTGTCTAAAGATGGGGAGTAGTGGGGACTAAGATGAAGAGGAAGGAGGGAGGAATTACAGAGGGAACTAAAGAAACTTTCTTGGATGATGGATATATTTATTATCTTGGCCATGGTTTATGGTGTTTATATATGTACCAAAAATGATCAAATTGTAGTTTTTATAAAGTGAAGTTTGTTGAATGTCAATTATAATTCAATAAAGTTGTTTGTTTTTTCTTAAAGTAATTGTGACCCCAATGAGACCGTTTCTTGCTTTTTACCTAACTCATTGAATTACTGCTGCATTCAATGAAAAAAGTCATGAACAAACTTTTCACTTTTTGGTGAGATGGGTAACAATTTGTTGACAGTTGTTATTGTCTTTGCTAGGAAATATTTGCAATATTTCTTTACATATAACTCTATATGATAATTTTAAAGATGTGAAGTCTTTAGATGTATAAAGCTCTTGATTCTCAGAGGACTGTTTGTTATAATTGTTGTTTTTTGGTTACTGTAGCTACTGCTTAGTGGCTTAAACTAACTCTTCCTATGGTCTGGGATTTTGTGTGTGTGTATGTGTGTGTGTGTGTGTGTATGTGTATGCACCTATTGATTTTTTTTGGTTAAATTTCCTCCAACTGAAATTCTAGACATTTATTTAAAACCACTAAGGTTTTTAATAGGAAACATTTGCCCATCTGATCCTTTTGTGTTTGTTTCTTTGTATTTACTCTACAGTTTTCAAGCATTAATGGAAGTAATTTTAGTATACTTAATAAATATTTGTTTTAATTTCATAAATCCTTTAGATTTCTTGGAAAAACACAGCTCATAGACAAATAGGTTTTGCATTTTTACATTGCTGTGTATCCTTCTAAACTTTAAATGACATTTTTTTTCCTCTTCCACCTTTTAGCATTAGATTGTATTGGCATATGCATGTTAAAATAAATACACTTACATTGAAATATTTGCATACTACAGTAACTCTTTTGTTCTTTGTATTCAGGTTTAGGTGCACTGAATTAACAACTTGTCCATTTGTCTTAACCCATTGCTTTGGATTTTTAACATGTTAAAATTCAAACTCCATATAGAAATCTAGATTCATTTGATGGTTACAAGGTTGAAGATTTTCTTAACCATTTTACATGAAACATTCAGAGATGGAGCATAGTAATTTTTCCATGTCTTCACTGTAGCAAAATTCATTAGCAAAACCATACCCTTTTTACAATGTTACTTATATCTGAGCCCTTCATATCACTTTAAAAAGTTTTGGAATTTTTTAACCTTTTGAGTAACAAGACACAGGGAACTCATGCTGTTTTTTATTTTCTTCTTCATGGACAATGCAGATAGGAACACAGATCCTGTGTTACACAGAGTCAGGTTACACTTAGTCATCTCCTAAAATAATTTCTTCCATGAATTAACTTGGTCAATTTAGTACAAAAAAATTTGTGTTTATGCTACAAATAAGCTGCTTGTATGAATCTAGCTTATTCCAACAGGAATTGTTCCTAATAAATGTCATTTACCCCACTTCTTAAAACCTAATTCTTGGAGTCCTCATGGCAAATATTTTCTTCCAAAGTATCAAGGTCATGTCCAGTTGTTCAGTTGTGATCTCCTGGTTCAATAGTTCCAAATTTAACCCCTGAATATGATTCATTACTTAGATCTGTGACACTGTTTTAGTTTGCTAATGCTGCTGGAATATAATACACCAGAAATGGATTAGCTTTTATGAAGGGGATTTATTTACTTACAGATTTACAGTTCTTTAGAGGAAAGGTAGCTAGCTTTTATCTGGGTCCCTCTGTCACATGGGAAGTCACACCACTTCTGGGTTCAAATGACTTTCCCAGGGCATTTCCTCTGCAAATCCAAATGTCTGGATTTATGTCAGCTCTGAGCACTGAGCTGCGCTGTGTTGAGCTGAGATGATTCTATTTCTTATGGCTTCTCTTTTTAAGCCCCCTGCTGATTAAATTAAATGTCAGTCACTACAGGAGGCACTCCCCTTAGCCAACCACAAACATAATCAATCACAGAAGAAATTCACTTGCTGATGATTTAAGTCCACAGCAACAGAACAACTGAGCACTATCACCTGGCCAAGCTGACACCTGAACTTAACTATCCCAGACACCAATAAAAGGAATCTATTTATATTATCAAGGTCAAAACTGAAAAAAAATTGTATTATAGGTACTTAACTAATTCCCTTAAACACATTTGGACCTCTTTTGCATTGTTTATCTGGGCCCTACTTTTCTCAGTGTTCATCTTCCCCCGATGTTCAGCTATATAATTTCAGAAGGAATGCTGTGCTTATAGCAGGGAGGATGTGGAATCATGGAACCAAAGGGCCTATTCTTTTTAATAATTTTTTTTGTATGCTGTGTGTTGGGGATCACGTGTCATTCTTTTTCCATGTGAGTATCCCATTATTGCAGCACCATTTGTTGAATTTTTTTTTTTTTTTTTTTTGGTGGTAGGGTGGGGGGAGTGCATGGGCAAAGGCCCTACTCTCTCTTATTTTTTTTGACATTAGTCAAGTTGCTTAATCTTTCTAAATCTCTGATTCCGCATCTAGGAATTGGGAATAAGAGTGATACCTTGTAGGGTTATTGTAAGTGAGAAAGAGAGAAGCAGACTTTGACACCCAGGAGCTTGCCTGAAATTCACAACTTGGTATTCTCTTGTGGCTCAAAACAATTTCACAGAACCCCAGCATCAAACAAGGTCACTCTGGCCATAATGGAGTAAGAAAAAACAAAACCACTGCATAGTCTTGTCTGAACACTGAAAACTAAAACAAGAAAAACTAAACAAAACAGAAAGCAAGAACACTGTCCAAACCATAAATGTGACCAAAGAGCTCCATTCTCTGGCTAATTTGAGTGGTGACCTCTTTTTTTTTTAACCAATTAGAGCTTTAGCTCTACTTAGTTTCATCATCTAGATAAAAGTTGTTTAAGACACCCAATCACAGAATTATCCTACCCCTTGACATTACCTAATCCAGAGCAAAACCCACTTTCCTTGAATCTTCCCTAAAATCACCTAACATAAGTCCAAAGTCTATAAATCCTCTTGTCTTATGGAGAGACAGTTCTCCATAGTGTGTGGTCTCTCATTGCCATGAGTCAATAAACCCAAGTTTATTCGATGACAGGTATTTTCCTGCTAGTCTTTGGCATCTGGAGTACATTGAAATGAGATTAAATGGGGAAGTATCTGTAAAACCCAGTGACTAAAATATTGAGTACCTCAATAATATAACACAAAATTTGATCCCATTTCCTTTGCCCACAGTTCATTGGCCCAGGATAAGACCTGGGCAGGCTAATGAGTGTTTCTCTTCAAAACAATAAACCTGTAACAGTGAAATACAGACATTATTGGAACCATTTTGCAATATGGCCTGGGAAATGGAGAGTGGCCACCAGTGGTGAGATAGAAGAATGAATTCAGTGTTCACCAATAAATAGAGTTCAGAGACCAAGAGAACCCTTGGGTGCTTTACAGTGCTCCTGGTTTATGCCTATTTCTCAAGTCTGAGATATGTCTTCCCTTGGACTCTAGAAATACCCTAGTATCCTAGGAAAGCCCATTACATTTTACTTAAGGGAGCCTAATGCCTGTTTCTTTCAGCCAATAGAAATTCTAATAAATATAGAATTAACAAGTGATATATTAATAGGTAAGGCCTTAACCACATCCCATATTGCTAAGGCCCTATGTTCCAGCTGCTTTCTGTATTTTTCTTGTTTCTGTACTGATCCAGTTTCTACTCAGGATCATAGGACTTTTCATTGCTTTTTCATTGGGACACCTTAAAAGTTTATTTTACTCATCACAAATACAGATCTGTTGGTGCTGTGAAGTCGTTGTTGTGCTCTCTCCTTTTGTTCTTTGCCCATTTGTGAGTTGTCTTGTCCTATATGCAGCTACATTTTTCTAAGGGTTTCACTGCTTTTTAAACATTTTTGCTTACACGCTACCTAAACATTAGAAACCAACAAACAGAAAAATACCCTACCTACCCAAACTGTATATCTCTCTATACCAATTTAAAAATTGTTTAGGGCAGCTGCCGTGGCTCAGCAGGCAGAGATCTGACCTGCCGTGCTGGAGGTCTGGAGTTCGATCCCTGGTGCCTCCTGCCCATATGCAAATTAAAAAAAAAATTGTTTAAATGTTTTATCAGAAGTTTTGAATTTTATCAGCGGTTCAAAGTTGCAAAGGCTATATAATTCCTGCCATATGGATGGATCCTTATTCTAAGATAGATGTGCTTTTAATATATTTATATATTTTCTTTAAAGCCTTGAAACTACAGATTTAACTCATTCAATCTAGGGTCAATATTTGTCATTGTCCATAGATTAGCAAAAGCTAGCCCTCATTGTCAGATCAGTTAGGCAAATAAGTTTTTGGTTTTTCTCTAGTTGTTGTTTGTTTGCATGTTGTTAGTGTGTAGATTGAATTATGTTTCCTGACAAACATACGTTCTTCATCTTAATCTGCATTCCTGTGGATGCAAACCCATTGTAAATAGGACCTTTTAAAGATTTAATTTTTAGTTAAGGTATGACCCACTGAAGCAGAGTGGGCCTTAATCAATACTACGAGAGATCTTATAGAGACAACTGGGAAGTCACAGAAGCCAGAAAGGAGAGTACATCGCCATACAATGAGAAAGTCAAGGAACACTAAGGATTGCTATCAGCTGGTATAAGAAAGCTGTTAACCCAGGAGGATCCAAGCCCACTAGCCTCTGAAACCATGAGACAAAAAAACCCCATTATTTGAGGCAATCCTTTATGTGGCATTTGTGATAGCAGCTTTGACAAAACAAAGATAGTCCTAACTTTATTTTTTCTCTAACTCAAACACAGTAATACCTTTGTTTTCAAACTTTTTGTTGTAGTAACACATATACAACTCAAAGTTTCCCATTTTACCCACATTCAAGTATACATTCAGTAGTATTGATTACATTAATTTCACTTCCAAATTCTAAGATAGATGGAGCCTTTTTTTAAAAAATATTTTTGTTTAGAAAACAAAATACAAACACAAACATTTTTAACATATGAACATTCCATACATGGTATACAGTCAATGGCTCACAATATCATCACATAGTAGTATGTTCACCACCATGATCATTTTTTAGAACATTTGCATCCCTCCAGAAAAAGAAATAAAAAGAAAAAAGAAAAAGCTCATACATCCCAAACCCCTTACCCCTCCCTCTCAATGACCACTAGTATTTCCATCTACCCAGTATATTTTAACCTTTGTTCCCCCTATTATTTGTTTATTTTTTAATTCATATTTTTTACTCATCTGTCCATACCCTAGATAAAGGGAACATCAGACACAAGGTTTTTACAATCACAGAGTCACATAATAAACTGAAAAGGGATTAAATGGAGTCTTAACATGTGTTTGTTGCCCTGAAAAAAAAAAGATGCCTTCAATACTTTTTTTTGCCTGGCTGCTCCAGGATTCTCCTTCAGAAGTTATTTCTTCTTGAATTTTCTCCACTTCTCTCCTCCCCTCCCATCCCACTGCACCAGGGAAAAAGGATTTTCAGATTCATGGTGGCTAAGTTGACCCTCTTTCTTCTATTTTTAAAAATGTACAATAGTTTTAATGGAAGCTCATTGGATTGGGGTGGAGGTGTTGAGTAACATATATATACAGCCTTCCTTTTTATGTCTTTGGTTTTTTAATGAAGGAGAAAGATGACCCTGAAAAGATGGGAGGACCAGAAAGAAGTAGCAGAGAGAACTTGGGCAATATTCTCAGGCAGATCAGGTTTTGGACAGTAAATATAAAATTTGAGGATCTAGAAAATGATTCCTTTGAGCCACTGATGTGTCTGGCCCTTTGGAAACTCTTTGTGTCCTCCTAGACATACAGGTAACTCTTTTGAAAACAAGTGTTGTAGTCTGAGGCAGTGATTTCCCAACATATCACAGGACCAGGGCTAGGGCTTGAACATGTCTCAAGTCAGTCTACAAGCCCCACACTAGTGTAAAAACCAGAGCTCTTGGGAGGCTTCGCTCACTGGTCTCTGGGATGTGTGGTCCCCTGGCCTGTGCCCTGTGCTGACCTTAAGTGTGCTGTCCAGGTCATGAATTAGTAAATTCACAGCCAGCACTGTCCTCCCACAGATAGCTTTTCTTACAGCCTGCCTTGCAGTGTCTAGTGTACCTAGTGCTTCTCTTGGGCCTCTCCTGTTCTGCCACCCTGTAGCATTGCTTCCTCATCACTGCAGGAGCTGCTTTGTGCCAGTGAGCAGGTTTGGCTTGTGAAGGAATGGTTTCTCAGAAGATACTGCTAAGGCAACTGCCCCTGGGAGAGGAAATCTTCTCTTTATGATAGTTCTCGCTGTTTTCACTCCCTCTTCAGACCTTTTGGCCTTTTTGTCTTCTTCAGCTGGCAAGTTTTAAAATTTTATCTCAGTGGGCATTAAAAGCTAGCAAAAGCCTCATCATATTTTAAACTTCCTTTTCCTCTTTTGTGCTCCTATTCCCTGCCTTCTTTCTTACCTGTGGACTCAGTGCCTTCCTGGTAAGTAGGAGAGAGCCTGGCTTAATACAGTTGGGGGTACTCACACAGTGTGATCTAAGGAATACTGAAAGATACTCCCCTCAAAGGAGTGGTGTTCAGGAGTTATGGTATATTAAGTCACTTGCCTTTTAGCATAAAGAGGATCAACACATAAGCTAGCAGATTAGAGACTGTGTGAGAAAGGAGAAGAAGGTAAGGTTTGGGTCTAGGGGATGCTAACTGTTAACTGGCTTTCTTTTTCTTTAAACCTCTCAAAGCCTTATTTTCTTTTCTAAAACAGAAAAATGTTACCCATCTTTCTTGCTGTAAGTCCCTAACTGGTACTTTTAAAGTAACTAGGATATTGTAAAGGCTTGTACCAGATGATAGGAATTTGCTTCTCCTGCAAAGAGCAGAGCCCTGAGGATGCTGTGAGAAAAGATGGAGACTGAGAACTGGGCCCAGACTTCACCTAGCCTGGAATACTCAGGTCAGTATAAAGGGGAAATAGAGTAAAAAAGAGTAAAGAGTAAAAGGATTTAAGGGATAAAAACTTCCCCAGCTTCAGAATTTTACCAGCCCTAAGTCATAAGTATTGCATCAGAGATCTAACTGGCTTATTTCCTGAATATTGTCACATTTGTTGAATTAAGAACAAATGAATGGATGGACGAATGCTTACTTGTTCTAAGATGCAGTTTGAGATGAAGACTTTTTTTTTTACAAGATCAAAGTTTAAGGATGTTTATAAAATGGGAGCTTTCAAGAAAATACCAGTCCCAAAACCCTTGTCAACAATTCAGAAACCTAAAAATCTCTGAATAAGCAAAGTTTGTTGATAAATTTGAAGCAAACTCATTTATCTACAAAAACTGACCTGAAATGATATTACATAGGACTGATTTATTGTATAATAAATAGTGTGATTAGTGTGACTATCCATAGCTCACAATAGAAATATTAGTATTTGTCTAGTGGGTACTGCTCCAGATCCCACTTGGGGATATCATGTGATATAGCACCATATTGACATACTAAAATAAAAAAATTCTTAATTCAAAACACATCTGGCACAAAATATTTCTGATAAGACATTCTGGACTTGTATTACTTCACAGTTATTCATGAATGTGGGAAAATTATAATGTAATTTGCAAGACAAATAACATGTGTGCATGTCCTTTTACAATTTATTGTAGATATTTCTCTCACAATTAAAAAAAAAATTAGGAGTAATTTCTTTCATATACTCTTCTGCCCAGTGGGATAAAGCTATATTGCCCATCAAATGTTTTGGAGTTCATGATTCCTCTACCATAATTGTTCCACTCAAGTTTTAAAGGAAGACAGCCCAAAAGATGACAGAATAAATATATAGCATATATTATTGGATAGGTCTTCATTTCAGGATCTTTTACTATCCCAGTAAACTATCTGGACAACCTAGAAGAAAAGCCAATGTACTCTGTAAGTCTTAGACATAGAGTGGAGTGGTAGAGAGGGTCTTCATAGCAGATACCTTCATGGCTTTGTGGGACTTAGTAGAATATATCTTAGAGGGGAGCTTTGCATTGTATACCTTTGTGGCATAGTGGAGTTTGAAGGTATCGTAAAACCATATAGCAGTCATCCTAGTGGTGTTATGGAACTTTTCTAAAATTCACCTTAGTTGTGTGGTAGTTTGGAGCTGGGATGTACCCCAGAAAAGGCCATGGTTTTTTTTGTTTGTTTGTTTTTAAATTAAAAAACCAATCAACATACAACACGAACATTATTAACGTGTGAACATTCTATACTTGGTGTGCAATCAATGGCTCACAATATCATCACATAGTTGTATATTCATCACCATGATCATTTCTCAGAACATTTATATCACTCCAGAAAAAGAAATAAAAAAAGAAAAAAAACTCATACATACCATACCCCTTACCCCTCCCTCTCTTTGACCACTAGTATTTCCCTCTACCCAATTTATTTTAACATTTGTTCCCCCATTATTTATTTTTAATCCATATTTTTTACTCATCTGTCCATACCTAGATAAAAGGAGCATCAGAACAAGGTTTTCACAATCACACAGTCACTTTGCGAAAGCTATATCATTATACAATCATCTTCAAGAAACATGGCTACTGGAACACAACACTACGATTTCAGGCACTTCCCTCTAGCCTCTCTAATACACCTTAAACTAAAAAGGGATATCTATATAATGCATAAGAATAACCTCCAGGACAACCTCTTGACTCTATTTGAAATCTCTCATCCACTGACATTTTATTTTGTCTCATTTCTCTCTTCCCCGTTTCAGTCGAGAACGTTTTCTCAATGCCTTGATGCTGAGTCCCAGCTCATTCTAGGATTTCTGTCCCACGTTGCCCGGTAGTCATGTCCCATGTCGAGAGGGGGAGGGCAGTGAGTTTGCTTGCTGTGTTGTCTGAGAGATAGAAGGCCATGTTCTTTTAATCCATTCTTGTGGGTGCAGACCTATTGTGGGTAGGACATTTTGGATAGCTTGTTTCAATTGAGATGTGACCCACCCAATTCAAGTGGAGCCCTTTATGAGAGGCCAATAGGCAGAAACACCAAGAGAGAGAGCTTAGAGAAAAATACCCTAGAGATGCTAAGAGAGGACATGCTGATGCTCAGAGAGAAAGCCACTAAAATCAGAAGCTGAAACCTGGGAGTCAGGACCAGCAAATGCTGGCCATGTTTCCCATGTGGCAAAGGACCCCAGATGGCAGTAGCCTTTCTTCAGAGAAGGTTTCTTCCTCCTGATGCCTTAATTTGGATATTTTCATGGCTTTAGAACTGTAAATTTGTAAACTAATAAATCCCCAGTGTAAAAGCAAATCCATTTCTGGTATATTGCTTTCCAGCAGCTTTCCCAAACCAAGACAGTGGTTGTGGCAGATTGAGTTGGGTATCCCAGAAAAAACATATTCTTAATCTTCAACTCATTCCTGTGGGGAATAAATCCATTGTAAAGAGGATCTTTTGAAGATCTTATTTTTAGTTAAGTTGTGGCCATCTTCACCATACTATTTGAGGGCTTTTAAAAAGAAAGCCATGGGGACGAGCTGGAAGCCAGAAGTCAACAAAACCTGGCAGAGGAAGGAGAAAACATTACCATGTAATGGAAAAGCAGTGGAGTCCAAGGACTGCCAGCCAGCCAGAGTGCTAATGACCTTGGAAGGAAACAAGGCTTCCAGCCTCTGAACCTGTGAGTCAATAAATTCCTGCTGTTTAAGCCAACCCATTGTGTGGCATTTGTCATAGCAGCCTGGCAAATGATTATAGTGGTAGAGTAGAAAATTTAGTGAGTACCTTATGGTGTAGTGGAACTTTTTGAAATATACCTTAGAGGTATAAAGGAGTTTTGGAACTTGAAGTTAGAGGTTTAAATCTCATGTCCACCTCTTCCTGGTGAGATTTTAATCCATGGAGCCTAATAATAATTGTAAGCACCTGAGAAAGTGGTCATAAGGCTTACATGAGATAATGTATGTAAAGCATCTAATATGGACCCTGCACATAGTAGGTACATATCAGATGGCAGCTGCTCTTGCAAGAGTCAAGAGTAATCTCCAGTACCCAGCATATTTTGCCTTTAAATTGGGTCCTCTCAAATGTGTGCTATCAGTGGTGCCCCATTATATAATGACAACTATCTCATCCCCAAGGATTCCAGCCCATTCTCTGTCATACTTTAGGCTCCAAGGAACCATATCTTGCCACTTACTCCCAGTTTCTTACTGTCTGAATGATCAACTTTTCTAACATCAATAACCCTTCCCACCTATGTTTCTTCATCCAGTGAGTGCTCTTTATACTTTCCCTTTTGTGAGGGTAGGAAGTAGATGTAATCAAATGTACTGAACAAACTACAGGAATAAAATCTTAACGTTGCCTTGCAAGCTAAAATTTAAATTCTCAAAGTATATTATATATTTTAAAGCACAACAAAATGAATAGCAGGACAGAAGTTGCCAGATTTTTTTGAATACTAAATACCAAAATTTTAAATTTTAAATTAAAAAAATTTTTTTTGTCTTAAAATTTTTTTTTTACTGGAGAAGCTGTACATTTTCAGAAAAATCATACAGAGATACAGAGCTCCCATATACCCTTCCTCACAAGCACAGTTTTTCCGTTATTAATACTTTGTGCTAGCATGGACCATGGTTAGAATGGATGAAACAGTATTGTTATACTATGAACTCTAGTCCATAGTTTACAGTAGGGTTCACTTTGAAGTGATCTTGTCCTGGGCTTTTCTTTGTAGGAGGTATTTGATTATTGATTCAATATATTTAATTGTTATTGGTCTGTTGAGATCTATTTCTTCTTTAGTCAGTGTAGATAGTTTGTGTGTTTCTAGGAATTTGTCCATTTCATCTGGGTTATCTAATTTGTTGGTATAGAATTATTCACAGTATCCTCTTATAATCCTTTTTTTTAAACATTTTTTATTGTGAAATATAAGATATATACAAAAAAGCAACAAATTCCCAAGTACATTTTAACAAGTAATTATAGAACAAATTTTAAAGTTCGGTATGGGTTACAGTTCCACGATTTTTTGTTTTTTCTTCTAGCTGCTCCAAGACACTGGTGACCAACAGAAATGTCATTATGATTCAGCAGTCACACTTATTTATTAAATCCTATCTTCTCTGTTATACTCTTCCTTCTCTTTAAATAACATATATACATAAAAGCAATAAATTTCAGTGTACATTGCAACAATTAATTGTAGAACAAATTTCAGAGTTTGGTATGGGTTGCAATTCCATACTTATAATCCTTTTTAATTCTGTGGGGTTGGTAGTAATATAACCACTATCATTTCTGATATTAGTTATTTGCATCTTCTCTCTCTTTCTTTTTGGGAGTTTACCTAAACATTTGTTGAATTTATTGATCTTTTCAAAGAACCAACTTTTGTTTTTTTTCCTATTGTCTCTTTTATCCTCTACTTTATTTATCTCTGTTCTAATCTTTATTTTCTTCCTTGTCATTAGTTTGATCTACTTTTTCAAAATTCTTCAGTTGGGAAGTTAGGTCTCTGATTTGAGATCTTTCTTCTTTTTTAATGTAAGCATTTAGAGCTCTAAATTTCCCTTTCAGCACTGTCTTTGCTGCACCCAAAAGGTTTGGGTATATTTTGTTTTCATTTTCCTTTGTCTCAAGATAATTCCTAATTTTCCTTGTGATTTTTTCTTTGACCTGTTGGTTGTTTAAGGCTGTGTGGTTTAATTTCCACATATTTGTGATTTTTCTTTTTTTTTCCAGCTATTATTGATTTGTAGCTTCATTCCATTGTAGTCAGAGATGCACTGTATGATTTCAATATTTTTAACTTTATTGAGACTTGTTTTGTGACCCAGCTTATGGTCTAACCAGAAGAATGATATCTGTGCATTAGAGAAAAATGTATATACTGTTGCTGTTGGGTGAAGTGTTCTATAGATGTCTCTCAAGTCTGCTTGGTTTATTGATTGATCAATTCTTCTATTTCTTTACTGATCTTCTGTTTAAATATTCTATCCATTATTGAAAGTGGTGTATTAATGTCTTATACTATTAATGTGGAGCCATATATTTCTTCCATCAAATCTGTTTATATCTGCATCATATATTTTTGGACTCTGTAAATGTGCATAACGTAATATGTCCTTTTTGTTAAATTGACCCATTCATCAATATACTGAGTTTATTAGTCCTTGTAGCAGTTTTCTACTTAAAGTCTATTTTATCTGATATTATTACAATATAGCTACCCCAGCGTGATTTGGTTACTATTTGCAGGGTATAATTTTTCCCATCCTCTCACTTTTGACCAACTTGTATTTTTGAGTTTAGCTGAGAATCTTGTAAATAGAATATACTTGTGTCATGTTTTTTATCCATTCTGCCAATCTGTACATTTTAACTGGAGAATTTATTCTATTTACATGTAACATAACTACCAATAATGCAGGACTTTTTTCTGCTATTTTGCTATTTGATCTTTTTACATCTTATACCATTTTCTGTCCTTCCATTCCATTAATACCTACTCTCATTTGTGTGTGTGTGTGTGGTATACCATTTTGAATCCCTTCTCATTTCCTTCTGTATATATTTTTCAGATATTTTCTCTTTTGTTACTATGGGGCTTAACTTTAACATCCTAAATCTAAACAATCACATTTGATTTTGAGTGGGACAACAGTTGCCTACCCAAAATGTTTCTAAAGACAAGAGGTTAAATAGGAGACAGTCACTGTTTTATTTCTTTCTCATGAGAAAGGGCACCCACCAGATAAGTGAAAGCAGGTGAGTGTGCCAGCTTTGCACAATAACAAAGATTATATAGGTCCCCTGATGCAATTGCCCCCTCCCCCTGCTCATCAATTGCACCCATCCCCCATTGGCTGGGAGTTGTGAGCTTACAGTTTTGAGTGCGAAAGTTAATCCAATTAGGAAGATACATGACCTTCCCTTAGGAAGGTCCGAGGTTACAGTTACAGCCCCCTTGTGGTATGGATTTGGGGAAATGGATTAGCCTAGAGGAATGTGAAATTTAGCTTGTGCTTATCGGACTTAAACAAGGAACCAGGATGTGGGAGGTTGGGCAAGCAGATCTGAGCCATTTTGTTTCTTGAGAAGAGGCCATTTTCCCTATTTTCTTAGTCCCCTGTCTTGTTTTGACCATTTATTGGGCTCTTCTCACACCACTTATTATAGGTGGCTTCAGCTGTTTTATTTAGGTCTAGATAATCCTCTTTTTGACCTTTGTTAGATTTGGTGAATGCCCATTTGAGCAACATAATTGACTTAGGCTTTCCTCCCCCGCCTATGGGAACAATATACATATTTTGTACAGTTCGTTGAATTAGATAAAGCCAGGAATTAAGTAAGGTAATACAAGAAGTATGCAGAAACTCCATCTAGCATAGTTATAATTTCAGACCAGAGTCCGGAGAAAAAGGAATCAAACCAACTGGTCCAAGAGGTGGTATCCACACCAGAATTTCTAGCTAGTTCTTCTGAAAGGGCTGTTAGTCCCTGTATGCTCTGGTGACAGATCTATTGGGTACTGTGTTATTTGGAATAAAAGTACAGCAGCTTCCTCCTATCATAACACAGACTCCCCTTTTTTTCTGCTAGCATCATGTCTAACACTGGTCTGTTTTCCCAAGCCATTTGACTTATTGCATCCGGTTGTTGAGAAAGACCCCGTATAGCATTTCTTGTATAATTTATGAACCTTTGTTGGTTAAAGTAGATATAATTAATCCAATCTACACTGTTATTTATAGCAATCCACAAAAACAGAAAAGACTCGAATCCTGATGCAATTTGGTTGTGGGCCTTATATCTATCAGGAACTCCCCTTGGAACTTCTATTGCATCTATATAAACATTTGTATTAAAAGAGGCTTCAGGGACCTCTTGTTCATGGCGAGTTCCTGAAGCTGGTCTTTTGTCAGTGGTCTGGTTCAGATATACCATGGTAAAGGGGTTAGCAAGTTGTGCTAGGGCACATGTCCTGTACCAGCTGACTAGAGTTTATCTAAGTGTGGCTCCTCTGCACATCCACCAGAGATAGGCCTTTGGCACCGTTAAGTTGGGGGTAGGGGGGATCCTTAGTGACATTCCTTTTTGGGCACAGGTGAGGCAGGAGACTGGACTCTTAGCCACATACTGAGATGCACGCAATGTGATTCCAGGGGCCCCCTTTGGCCAGAGGAATTCCCTTACTCCTGCTCCTCCTGGTTGAAGGAAATAAGAATTGCCAGGGTGCTGCAGTCAGTATGACTTACAGAGCTAGACAAGAGGGAGATCACACATCAAAACTCTGTAGGGTGGTGGTCCATCCCCAAGAGAAAGGGGAACATCTGAGCACTGGGATTGCCCATTGTAGAAACATAGCAATTGCTTTTTCCCAGGCTTTTCATGTTCTATCTTACCCACTCCCACCAAACATTTGTTTCACTGTATCCTGTTTCTATTTCTAGACTATCCCTTGCATTTTTGGTAGTTATGATTTTGACATTTGGAGCCTTTGTGGGGAACAGGGGTTCTAGTTCAGTGGGAGATTTTGTGGGGCTTAGGGCAGAGATAGAAGTGTTAGCCCGAGATGGAACCATTAAAATTTTAAATTGAGTTTGCCAGTTGCATCTACTCCAATTCCGAAGGTGTGGTTATACCTTTGGTTTACTGGTGCTGGCAAGATGAAAGTGACTGGATTACATTGGTTTATGTGACATTCACCGTTCACATGCCCCCTAGAGAATGTGAGGGATTTTAATGAACTGCAATCTTCACATGTGGCTTGAAGGCCACTCCCAGTTGTGCCCTGGCTGCTGACATGCTTTAAACTTAACGCCCCAGGGCATCATTGTGGATGGGGTGAAGCCCACCCCCCAAACTGTTTAGTCTACCACACATCTTGCAGGACCAGCAGGGGCTTCTCATCCACCCCACACCCTTGGCTTGGGGGCATAAGTATTTTTCATAAGGGCTTAATGCTCTTTGATTTTCCAACCCTCAAAAATTGATTCCTGCTAGGGCACAGAAATTGAACTGGATAGTTTGGAAGTTTTTTCCTTCATTAATCATTATATCCCTGTGGGAGGACATGCCATCTCAATTGCTGCTTTCTCCCTGTTTCTGGATCTTCCCACTTGAAGGTGAACACGTCCTTGCTTTCCTCATGAGGGGGACGGGCCCAAAAGGCATCCTTTAAATCCATTACACTGAACTATGCACCGCTGCTGGGTATTTTTCCCATGAAGGTGTAAGGGCCTGGGAGCACATGGTGTGAAGGCCAAACAATCTTATTTCTCTCAGGTCCTGAACCAATCTATGTGTCCCATCACTCTTCCATACAGGAGGGATGGGAGGTTGTACGGAGATTTAAGGTTCTAAAAGACCATCCTCTAGGAGTGCCGTCACCACCGGCCAGAGAACTCTTCTACTGCCAAGTGATATTGGGAGTTGTCTCACTCTCACTATCTGTCCTTGTTCTTTCACTTTAATCCTTAGAGAGGGTATATGTACTCTGCCCCTATTTCAGTGTCCGGCCCTAACCTCTGGGTTAATTTTCTTCTTCTCCATTCCTCATGACACATAGTCGAGGGGTAAGGTTGGGATAAGTTTTGTTCCTTTTACACTTAGGCTAAGACCCAGTTTTGTAATCATATCTTTACCTAATAGATCCCTGCGTCTGGGATGAAGAGAAACTACCCCAAATGGGGTGTTTTGATGATATTCAATTTGTAATGGTTTTACAAAGGAAACAATGAAATTTTCTCCTTTTACCCCCGAGACTTTGAGCTTTTCTTTACTTAGTCCAGCCCCTTGAGGCAGGGTGGCGAAGGAGGATCTTGTCGCTCCCATATCAATTAAAGAGGTCATATTAATTTTTTTTTACTCCCCACCTTAAGATTTATCAAGGGTTCCAAGTGGGGATCTATCTCGGACCCCTGACCTCCTCAGTCTTCTAACTCCATGAGAGAAAAGATTTTTTTTTTCTCTTTTCTGTTTCCTTGGCTTTCTTCTTTGGTTGACAGGACATATTGTCCTGACTCAGGAAGCCAGGGGGCAGCATAGGAACATTCTTCCTCGCACTTGGGTTGCTTTTCATTCACATGTAAATTTAGAGCCTGGCAAACCCAGTCTTCTGCAGAGCCAAACTTTGGCCAATGAGCCACTCCTCCCTTAAGGGGAATTCCAGTCCAAATTAAACAACAATATTTTATCATGGTCTTTTTACTTTTGCCCCTATATTTTGAAAGAGCATCCCAATTTTTTAGTTTTGTCCCTAATAGACTACTGTCTGGTACCTGTGACAAAGTTTCCTGTCAGCTACTTTTAGAATTGACTTTTCCTATTTTTACTCCTGAGACTTATGAGGGGTTACCCGCCCTTGACTCCGACTTCCTGCCCTGTATCTTGTCAGAGGTTTCTTGTAGTACTCAACCTCACAGACTTATCAGAATCTTTCAGACTCAAGTCTCCCCCTTTTCATCCAAGTCACCCAGGCTCCATCCAAGGTCCCGTACCTGAGTCTGTGAACAGGTTTATGTGACTCCTCTCTTCCCAGTCCTTCTCTAATTTTACCGTGTGGACCTTTTCTGTGTCTGTTTCAACCTCCCCTTCCTTTGGGTTCGACAGCAAGAAGAGGCCTCTCAGCTTTCTTGCACCGACAGCCACTGTAAAACTTGGGTGGCACGTCCTGCCAATAGAAGAGGGGGTTCGAGGGCCTCTCCTTGGCTCCCGGATTCCGCATGGGCCCCCAACTGCGTGGGGTGACAGTTGCCTACCCAAAAGGTTTCTGAAGACAAGAGGTTAAATCAGAGATAGCCACTGTTTTATTTCTTTCTCATGAGAAAGAGCACCCATGAGATAAGTGGAAGCAGGTGAGTGTGGCAGCTTTGCACAATAACAAAGATTATATAGGCCCCTGATGCAATTGCCCCCTCCCACTGCTCATCTGTCACCCACTGGCCGGGAGTTGTGGGCTTACAGTTTTGAGCGTGAAAGCTAATCCAATTAGGAGGATACATGGCCCTCCTTTAGGAAGGTCCGAGGTTACAGTTACAGCCCCCTTGTGGGTGTGGATTCGGGGAAATGGATGGGCCTAGAGGAATGTGAAACTTAGCTTGTGCTTATCGGGACTTAAACAAGGAACCAGGATGTGCGAGGTTGGGCAAGCAGATCTGAGCCATTTTGTTTCCTGAGAAGAGGCCATTTTCCCTATTTCCCTCAATTTCATACCAACTTAACTCCAATGGCATACACATATACTGTTCTATATCTATTAGTGCCCCAACTTTTTTGTTTCACTTGTTACAAATTATTTTTATACATTGTATGTCCCAAAGCATAGATGTTCTAGTTTGCTAGCTGCCGGAATGCAACACACCAGAGACGGATTGGCTTTTTATAAAAGGGGATTTATTTTATTGGTTCTTCAGAGGAAAGGCAGCTAACTTTCCACTGAGGCTCTTTCTTACGTGGAAGGCACAGGATGGTCTCTGCTGGTCTTCTCTCCAGGCCCTTGGGTTCCAACAACTTTCCCCGGGGTGA
>PVIY010036734.1:0-25229 GCA_004026745.1 Myrmecophaga tridactyla | reverse complement strand
TCCAGGTGGAGACCAGGTGGAGACCCAAGTGGAGACCCAGGTGGAGATCCAGGTGGAGACCCAGGTGGAGACCCAGGTGGAGACCCAGGTGGAGACCAGATGGAGACCCAGGTGGAGATCCAGGTGGAGACCAGGTGGAGACCCAGGTGGAGACCCAGGTGGAAACCCCGGTGGAGACCCAGGTGGAGATCCAGGTGGAGACCCAGGTCTGGGGCCAATTGCTGTGGACTAGATACACACCTGGGAGGCAGCAGCACCTATAGCACCTCATTGAACTTCCTGCAACAACCTGACTGGGCAGCCACCAAAAGCCTCATTTCAGGGAAGGAAACCAAGCGTGGCCACATAATGGGAGAACCAGATTCATCCCTCGGTCTGACCCTTTCTGCTGTGCCACGCTGCTTTCCAGAACCAGGGCCTAGTGACTCCCTGACAGGTGCTTTCCATTGTCCCAGCCTGCCCTGACCCGTATATAAGGTCTTCAGTAACATCCATCAGAATGTTTACATGGACAAGTACCTCTTTCCAGAAATCGCTACGAATGACTTCTAGATTCTCCAAAAAGTCCCCCTAACAACTCCACCCACTGCTTTGTACGGCTGAGGAGACAGCCACTCAGGAAGGTGAAGTGACAATTCCAGGTTCACTTGTTGGTACGAGATGGAGCCAGGACCCAAACCTAACTGACCCAAAGTCTACCCACAATGACAACCGGATGACATGACATAGCACAGCCAGGAGAATCAGCCGTGTCCAAAACCATGAGAAAATTGTTCTTTTTTGGTCCCTCTGTGGCTGGGAACAGAATCGACTCCTTCCGAGAAATCCAGTCTGGTGTCTGGACATAGACAAAGAGCCAAATGTTAAATGAGCCGAGCAGGGCCCAGGAGGTAAAATAACAAGCGTGAGAGCAGCGTCCCTCCAAAGGAGCCCTGTGCAGGGGCCCAGAGCTGCCCACCGGGGTGCATGCAGGTCTGCAGTGCTCGGGGTTATCTGTGGGCACTGCTGGGTCCTCCGGCCACTCCAGCCAAGCTGGGAGCCTACAGAAATGGCATCCAACTAGAGACCCACAGCCTGTGGAGCAGCCACCAAGCCTTGCATTTCCACCCCTGAGGGCCAAGCCAGAGGTTGGAAGGCCTTCACAGCCACCCCCAGCTCTGCAGCTTTCTTGGCGACTGTGCTGGGTAGGGTGCCCTGTCAGTGTGGCCAAGTGGCCCTAGTTTCTGGTCGGGCAAGCATTGGCCTGACCATTGCTGTAAGGATATTTCCTAGCTGACTGGTAAACCAGAGGGATGGGGTGTCAAGTCATCAGTCAGTCAATTACAGCTGTGGCTCACGACATCTATGATCAACCAAGGCTGCCTCCCACGGAAAGATAATCCAATCAGCTGATGGCTTTTAAGGGAGAAAAGAGTCTCTTTCACTGTTTCTTCAGCTGGCCAGCGAGCCTCTCCTGTGGCGTTTGTCCAGACCCTTCATCGGACCTGCCAGCTTCACAGCCTGCCCTGCAGGTTTTAGACTCTTGAGTTGCCACAGTTGCATGAGACGCCTTCATGGATCTCCTATTCACAGATGTCTCCTGCTGGTTCTGTTTCTCTAGAGAGCCCTGAAGAATAAGGTGACGCTCCACTGAGCCGCTTTGCTGGGGCAGGGTCGTGCGTCCCCACAGCCGAGGGTGGGTGGGGGGCCTCAGGTTCTTTCATGGTGGAGGAGAGCATGAAGGAACACCACCTCTTTGTGCAAGGCTTGTGTGCAAGGCCATGTGCAGATGTGACTCTGGTGCCATGTTCAGGCGCACATCTTTGCCTGGAATTCCAAATCCCTTCTTTCTGTTATTAAAAAGAATACTGGGGGACAGCTTGCGGCATCTCTGCACGCAGTGACCATTTAAAGTCTTACCTCAGGTGTGGTCAGTTTAAAGCTCTTCATTCTGGGCATGTTTCTGATCCATGCAGTGAGCCAGCAACTGTCCCATTTCTCTTTCTCCCAGGACAGCGTCACTCAGAAGGCCAGGCCGTCTGCCAGAGGTGACACAAGCGGCCAGGCTGCCTGCCCCTGTCCCTCCAGCCTCACCACCAGCCATGTTCAGCTACGCGCAGCAGGCCTGTCCTCTCCCCCTTGTGGTCCAGGGTCAGTGTCTCCAGGTGGCTGCGACCCTTTCTCCCTGATGAGCCATGAGCCATCAGCTACGCGGGTGGGATGGCACCTGGGATGCAAGGGTGCCAGCGGGTGTCCTGAGCAGGGAGATATGAACCGACACCCCTGGAGCCCGCAAGGGGCACAAGGATGGAGAGCAGGGCGCACCCACCTGCGTTCAGCCCCCCCTTGGCCCTGCTGAAGACAATCTGCTTTCCCTGAGGCCCCGAGCAGGCGGAAAAGGACTGTGGCTCCCTGGGCAGCCACAGAGGAGCCCCGAGAGGAAGGAAATAAAGGAACCGAGCCGGCGTCCTATTTTTAAGTAGCTCATGAGATTGCAATGATTTCATTACAATTTTAATCACAAACTCCTTAAGTTAAAAAAAAAAAAAAAGAAACCACAAAGGCCTCGTTGTATAAGAGGGTTTCACCATTTGGAGTTCTTTTATAGATTTGTGTCAGATCGCAATTTGCTGTCTGGGAAATGTAAATTAGTTATTAATGAGCCAGAATTCTAACATCAAAGCCTGCACACGCTCCTGCCAGAGAGAAACAAAGAGCTCTCCCTGCACCGATGCTGAGCGCCGCCTTTCTGGCCGCTGTGGGAGGAACTGTGCACCCCGGCTCACACACCTGCCCCCTCTCCCCAGCTCGCTCACTGGCCATGTTTCTTCAAAGCACCATGGAGGCCATGACACGGCCTTGCCCAAGTGATGTGGGCTGCTGCTCTGCCTGAAGTGCTCACCTCGAGTTTCCTTATAGCCTCAGCCCCATTTATTCCCAGGGCGCTAAGAGCCTGGACACAAAAGGCGCACAGAATGAGGGCGATGGTGGGGAGGGACAGTGACCCCACGGAGGTCCCATCTATTCCTAATGTTTTAAGTGTTTTTATCAAGAAGGGTGCTGGATTTTGTCAAATAGCTTTACTGCATCAATTGAGATGATCATGTGTTTTCTTTTCTTCCATTCTGCTAATATGCTGTATTACATTAATTTATTTTCTTGTGTTGAGCCACCCTTGCATACCAGGGATAAATCCCATGTGATTTTGGTGTATTTTAATGTGCTGTTGGATTCAGTTAGCTAATACTTTGTTGAGGCTTTTTGTGTCTATATTCATAAGAGATATTGATCTGTAATTTTCTTTACTTGTGGTATCTTCACCTGACTTTGGTATGAGGGTGGTGTTGGCCTCATACAATGAGTTGGTAGTATTCCCTCCTCTTCGTTTTTTTATAAGAGCTTGTGCAGAACTGGAGTTATGTCTTCTTGGAATGTTTGGTAAAATTCCCCTGTAAAGCCATCTGGTCCTGGGCTTTCCTTTTGGGGAAGGTTTTGATGACTGAGCCATTCTCTTTACTAGTAACTGGCTTGTTGAAATCTTCTATTTCTTCCTGAGTCAGTTAGATAGTTTGTGCATTTCTAAGAATTCGTACATTTCATCTAGGTTATCTAATTTATTGGCATACAGTTGTTCATGGTATCCTCTTAGAGTCATTTTTAATTCCACAGGGTTGGTAGTAATGCCCCCCTTTTCATTCTGATTTTTGCTATTTGTATCCTTTCTTTTTTTTCCTCATCAGCCTAGCCAAAGGTTTGTCAATTTTATTGATCTTTTTAAAGAACCAACTTTTGATTTTGTTGATTTTCTCTATTGTTTTGTTGTTGTTGTTTTTCTTTATTTCATTTATTTCAGCTCTAATCTGTTACTTCCCTTTTTCTGTTCACTTTGGGTTTAGTTTGCTCTTCTATTTTCCTGTTCTTACAGTTTTGAGGTTGCCTCTGATTTGGAGTCTTCTTTTTAAATAAAAGCATTTAAAGCTATAAATTTGCCTCTTACCACTGCCTTCACTGCATCCCATAAGTTTTGGTATGTGTATTTTCACATTCTTTTACCTGAAGATATTTCCTAATTCCCTTTTCATTTTCTCCTTAAGCTATTTTTTTTTGTGAAGAGTGTGCTGTTTAATTTCCATATATTTGTGAATTTTCCATTTCTCCCTTTGTTACTGATTTTTAGCTTCATTTTATTATGGTCAGAGAAGATATCTTGAGTGTACAAGGTTAGTATTTTTGAATTTACAGGACTTGCTATGGTCTATCCTGGAGAACTATAACCATGTACACTCAAGAAGAATATGCATTCTGTTGTTGGGTGCAGTGTTCTAGATATGTCTGTGGGGTCCTCTTGATTTATTGTCTCATTCAAGTCCTGTACTTCGTTACTGGTCTTCTGACTAGACGTTCTATCCATTATTGAGAGTGGTGTGTTAAACTCTCCACTATCAATGTAGAGCCATCAATTTCTCCCTTCAAGTATGTTAGTATTTGCTTCATATATTTTAGGGCTCTGCTTTAGATGTGTATGTGTGTGTGTGTGTGTGTGTGTGTGTGTGTGTGTGTGTACAAGTATACATATATATACTTGTTGAATTGATCCCTTTATCAGTATATAATGACTGACTGTCCCTCAATACTGTTTCTGTTTTGTTTTGTTTTGTTTTTACGTGGGCAGACGCTGGGAATCGAACCTGGGTCTCCAGCATGGCAGGCGAGAACTCTGCCACTGAGCCACCATGGCCTGCCCTGTTTTTGACTTTAAGTCTATTTCATCTGATATTAAGAGAACTAATTCAGCTCTCTTTTGGGCTTGGATGGTATATTTTTTTCCATTCTTTCACTTTTAACCTACTTGTGTCTTTGAATTTAAGGTGAGTTTCCTCCAGACAGCTTATAGTTGGATCATGTTTTTTATTTATTCTGTCAATTTCTGCCTTTTGGCTGGAAAATTTAATTCATTCATATTTAAAATCATTACCGGTAATGTAGAACTTTCTTCTGATATTTTGCTACTTAGCCTCTGTAAGCCTTATACCTTTTGTGTCTCTTAATTCTTCCATTAATGCCTACTTTTTATTACTTATTTGATTTTTTTGTGTACTACCTTATTGAATGCCCTCTCATTTCTATCTGGATTTTTCATGCATTTTCTTTGTGGTTACCATGGGGCTAAAATTTAACATCTTAAATATATAATAATCATATTTGGTTTGATATCAACCTGGCTTCAATGGCTCACACATACACTTTTCCTGTACCCCTCTGTCCCCCAACTTATTTTTATACTTGTCACCACTTATATCTTTGTACACTGTACATTCAGAACCAAAGGTTTATCATTACTTTTTATGCACTTGCTTTTTGGCACCTGTGGGAAGTAAGAGGTGGGGTTACATGCCAAGCACAATACAATAGCACCTGCATTTATAATTATGCAAATGGTTACCTTTGCTGCAGTCTTTCTTTCTTTATGTTGCTTTGGGCCACTGTGCAGTGTCCTTTCCTTTCAATCTGAAGAACCCCCTTTAGCCTTGCTTGAAGGGCAGGTCTAGTGTTTATCTGGGAATGTGTTCATCTCTCCCTCATTTATGAAAGAAATTCTCGTCAGATATAAAACTCTTGGTTTGCAGCTTCTTTCCTTGAGCACTATAAGTATTTCAACCCACAGCCTCCTTGTCTCCATGGTTTCTGATGACAAATCTGCACTCAATCTAATTGAGACTCCTTTGTACATAGCACGTTGGTTTCTCTTGCAGCTTCTCCTTTGTGTTTGATAGTCTGATCATTGTATGACAGGTTATATTTTTCTTCATGTTTATCCTGTTTGGTGTTCTCTGGGCTTTTTGGATATGCAAATTCACATCTTTTGCTAAGTTTGGGAAGTTCTCTGTCTCTTTTTTTTTTTGCATATTCCTTCTGCCTCTGTCTCCCTTCTCGTCTGTGACCCCCATAATGTGTTGTGCTGGTTTGGAGGTATTATGTGCCCCAGAAAAACCATGTTCCAATCCTAATTCAATACATGTAGGTTGGAAACTTCTAATTAAATTATCTTCATGGAGATGTGACACACCCAATTGTGGGCGTGACATTTTAATTAGATGGAGGTGTGACTTCACCCATTCCAGGTGGGTCTTGATTAGTTTACTAGAGCCTTTAAAAAGGGAAACATTCAGGAGAAACCTTAGAAATGACAGAGCCAACAGAAACTTCAGAGCAGAATTGACTCAGACGCTGACACTTTGAGAACAGAGACATGGATGTTTGGAGATGGTTAGAGCCCAACAGACGTCGCCATGAGATGTTAAGCAAGCCACAACTTGGAAAGAGCCAAGGGAAGCCAAGAGATGAAAGACAGCTCCAGAGAAACAAAGTGAGGACCCCCCACAGGAACAGAGGCTGAAAGCAATGGAGCCCAAGATCAAGAGACCAGCAGATGCCAGCCATGTGACTACCCATTGACCTTCCTTGAATTAAGGTATCTCTTTTGGATGCCTTAATTTGGACATTTTTATAGGCTTAGAACTGCAAATTTGTAACTTATTAAATTTTCCCTTTAAAAGTCGCTCCAGTTCTACTATGTCACATTCTGGCAGCCTGCAAACTAAAGCGTGTATGTTGGGTTACTCAGTGTTGTCCCAGAGGTCTCTTAGGCTATTTTCAATTTTTATAATTCTTTTTTTCCTTTCTGCTACTCAGCCTGACTCATTTCAATTGCCTTGTCTTCAAATTCACTAATTCTTTCATTTGCCAGCTCCAATATTCTCTTGAAACCCTCTTGGGAATTTTTCATTTTCATTATTGTGGTCTTCAACTCCAGGAGTTCTTTTTGTTTTTAAAGTTTCTATCTCTTTACTTATATGCTTATATTGTTTATTCATTGTTTTCCTGATATCCTATAGTTCTCTGTACTTTCTTACATTTCCTTAAGCATTTTTAAGATCATTTTTTAAAGACTTTGCTCCATATCTCCACATTCTAGTCTTCTTCATTGGAGTTTTCTGTATTTCTATCCTACTCCTTTGGCCATCATTTCCTGTCTCTTTGTTGGTCTTGTACTCTTTTCTTGCCCACTGTACATTTTAATATTTTAGAATGTTAACACCAAGATTTTTTTTTCCCCTAAGATGTCTGTTTCTTGATTTTGTAACCAGCCAGTGATAAGACAGAAATTTTTTTTTGAACTTCTGCCCTCCCATCGGGAAGGACCGGCCAGAGCAAATGCAGCACGCAGGGTTTCCCCATCGTGGGGAGACACATGGGCCTGTGTTTCATCCTGGGCTTGTGCTTGTTAGCTGTTTTGGGGCTCCCCTGTTTACAGGAGTGTGAGCATCCCCTCTGTTTCCCAGAATACGGACTCCCTCCCCTCTCCCGGGTGTTCGCAGTCTTCCACCTCTGCAGTTTCTTGCACTCTTTCCGCTGTCTCAAGCTGCTTTCACCTGGAGGGCAAATCCCAGGAGGGGTAGCACACTGGAGAGGAGTGTCCCACATCAATCTTCCCAGCCCAAGTGGGGACCTAAAAAGGGGGCCCAGACTGGCTCCTAACTGCCCCGGGGAGAGGTCAGGAGGGGCACTGAGAGCTTCCTCCATGGCTCCCCAAAGCTCAGCTTGTTTGGCCTGACCAGGAAATTCAGCCCTGAGGAAGCATCTTTAAGTCTTTTCAGCTCCCACCTCTGTCTGGGCAGTTGAAGCAATGGCCTTGACCCCCAGCAATCCAAGACTGAGAATCAGAAGCCCTGATTAGCAATTAGCCATGCCCACGCTTGGCCTTGGTGTCATTATAAGGTGGGAAAAGAGATGCACAGGAAGATGGCATGTGGAGAGGAAGCAAGCAGATGCCATGGACTGCCAGGAAGTCTGGAAACTGGGAGAAGTAGAGAGACCCCTGGAGCCTGGAAAGGAGGCTGACCCTGCCAACGCCGCGATTTCACACTCCTGAACTCCAGAAGTGGGGGACAATGAACTTCAGTTGTTTTTCCATCCAGTTTGTGTTAACTTGGACACTGATGGCAAATTAGTGCTTGCCAGGCCCCGTTCGGCTCCTTCCACCAAGCTGGGAGGCAACCTGGCTTCTTTGGTCCTCGCGGGTCTCTGACTGCCGTCCACAGTGGGCACCCAGTGATGCCACGGACCTCATCCTCCATGATCCTCTCCCATTTGCAGGACCCCCAGTAACCCCTTGATGAGGCTACGGAATTCCTGCCTCCTTCTATACTTCTCCCTTCTACCTCTCTCACTGCCTTCCTGATTTTCTTCCCTCCTTCTTGGAAATGTGGGTATTCCCGGTGGTTCTGCTCTCGGCGCTCTTTCCTTCCCTTCTTATTCTCACGCCTGCCCCCTGGATTATTGTCTCCATGCACAGGTGCTCAAAACCACTTCCAGGCTCCCCTCACTCCTTGCATTTGCAAATATTGAGTTTTGAGATTCCTGTAGTTTAATGCTAACCCAAGGAACTGTTTGGATGGGTGAGTTTGTTTTGTGTCTATTGTGTTTGTGTGTGTGGTGCTGTGTTATGGTGGTTGAAGCACAGGCTTTGAATACTAAACAACAGTTTTCCATTTTGTTTTCACTCACTGACTTGATTTTATGTCCAAATACTTCACGACCTCTCTTAAACCTACCATGGGCACCCATTTCATCCCTGAATTGAATTGAATACTGACTTCTGCATGTAGGTAAATTATTTTAAACTCTGTAAGACTCCCATATCTATACCAAAATGCAGCCACATTTCCAAATAATATTGAATATTGTTTTGCTATTTCAGAAATTATTCTCTAATGTAGTCATTATGCATTTACCTTTTCAGTGCTTTTTGGGTTTTTTGTTTTTGTTTTTGACATGGGCAGGCACCAGGAAACGAATCCAGATCTCCAGCATGGCAGGCGAGGACTCTGCCCCTGAGCCACCATTGTCTGCCCTTCAGCGCATTTTTATTTAATTATCATGCTTAGCTGAAATTTTCAAGTCCATTTTCATCTTCCTTTCTAATTTTATCCTCCCACTTGGTAAAAATATTTTAATATTTTTGAGAATTTTAAAGTAGATATTTATAGTTTTGTGCAGAAATGTATAAAACACTTCTTTTCCCTTAAATGAAGTCACATGGATCTACATACACATATATGATGCTATTTAGCCAAGTACTGTGCAAATTTTAATGTGTAAGTATGAACAGTGCAAAACAAATTTGTTCACTCTAATGATAATGGAAAGGAGAAAAACACCTCAAGTAAAATAGGTTCCAGCAGCCCCATAAATCCGTCCTGTCATCCCCACGTGCCCTCTCACTCCTGTCCCAGCCGTCCGGACCCGAGCATGTAGCTTCCTACCTGTTTGGCCTCCACACCTCTCACTTTCTGCCATTCCACCCCCAAAGCGGAGAGGGGGAGGGCGGGCGATGATGATGAAATAACAGTTAGAACACGTTGAGTCTTGGTCTTCCCATGTGTAAGGTCAGGCTAGTAAGACCAACTCTGGAGTGTTTTAGGATAAGACAAGCCAGGTGTGTAACCCAGCACACAGCACATGCCCAGGTGAGGGCAGTTAGTATTGTCTCAGTGTCCCCGTTATCTGGGCTGGAGGAGTGCCCTTTGCATTCCTCTCCTCTCCTGAACTAGGGATTAATAAAGAGGTCTTCTGCTTATACGTCAGTCTCCTGAGAGTCTCATACCCTCTGCGAACACCGAGGAAACTAAACTCCAGTCTCGTATCCTTGTGGATTAAGCCCTGGATCCTGGGAGACCCGGGGAAGTAAGGTCTCTTCGTGCCTGGGGTCACAGACCCCTGGGTTCATGTCTCAGGTCTGCCACTTACAGGCAGTGTGGGTCCTCCAAGCCTCAGTTTCCCCATCTGTCCAGCGGGATGAGTGATGGCATTGCCCATAGGAATCTTGTGGATCTGCTGAGATCACTCGATGGGTAGGACCATGGGTATTGCCGTTTGACCCAGAAGGGAGCTAGTATTTACAGAAGTTAAGTAATTTGCCCCAAATCAAATGACTAGACACTGGCAGAGCCAAAATAGCTTCAAGGCCTGAGCTCTTGACCACATGGTTCCACCCGAAGGCCCTGGAGCCTGTCCGGCTGGGCAGTGAGCCGCGGGTACCCAGGTCCTCTTCACTCCTTAGGGGGCCTGAGGGGCGAGGTGTGCATCTGACTCATCTCTGTTTTCCCTTTAGCATCTAGGCCCACATTTTACATGTTGCAAATATTCCTTAAGCCTTAGTTGAATAGGTAATCAAATAAAGGAAAGAATGCACGAGAAAAAAGTAAATCAAGAAAGGAAACACTTCTTAACAGAACAAGCCTTTCCACGTCACCAACACTGAAGAAGGACATGGAATTATGAAGGGGAAGAATAGGAGAAAAAAGAATAAAGAAGAAGAAATAAACAGCTCTGGATTTGCATAGCCAAAGGTCATGGGGAGCTTTTGCAGGGCAGCAGTGGAGGTGAAGGGATTGGGACTGTGGGCAGAAAGGGCTGGAGCGGGAGCAGGTCACTTACGTAAATGCCATTCCTGTCAAAGCCGCGAAGACCCATCACTATAAAGAGAGCAAAGTCCAGAGAAAAACGGCTTTTATTTTTATAAAACAAGACAAAACTGACTATATTCACAGTAAACGGGATTAACTCCCACGCAAAGGTGAGAGATGATTTCGGGAAAGGAAAGTGATCGCGCAAAGAAGAGATAAAAGGGATTAGATCTAGAGCAGAGCTTTTTAGTCTGTGGGTTGCAAGGCGGTGTTTTAGGAACCAGACCAGATGGGGAGGGCCGGGGTGGGGTGGAAGTGATTGGAATGCGCTGTATTTTAGGAGGCTTTTGTTTCTGATGTGTGTGTGTGCACAGGGCTGTACTGGGCCACCATATAAAACACGTATTTGCTGTGTATCATGGTCGGGACACTGTTAAAACCCTGGTCAGAAGTACTGGTGAAGAAGTTAGGTTTAGGGGCTCAGTGGCAAGCTCAGAGGCCCTCCCTGCTCCCACCTCCCTGTGCCAGAGGCCCTCCCTGCTCCCACCTAACAGGCTGGCCCCCCACGCCCCCTTCCTTCCTCCCCGCCTCCCTTCCTCCATCCAAGACCCATCTGCTCCTGCCGTACACATTTCCATGCGGACAAGGTGCCTGGACACAGTCCTGTCTGCACAGAGCCTACACTGTAGCTCCTTCCCTGGCCCAGCCCTCCCTTCTCACCCATTTGCAGACCACTTTCTTCTCTTGGAGCTGGATGAATATGTGATCTCCGCAGCTATGATCTGAACACACGTACCCCCGCCCACTCTGGCCCCCACCTCGGAACCCACCCAGGATCCACCCGTATGCGACAGAAGCCCCTGGCTCCAAAGAGCACAGGGTCTGGCCGACCCCCACCCAGGAGAAATGTGCACCAGGGAACTTCAGGAGATGGTCAACAAAGACAATTTTTTCTGTGGTGGGACAGAATTTCCCGCAAGTTCTTGGCCACAACTTGGTGAAGAAGGCTTTGGGAGGGTCTCGACACGACTCGGCAAGATCCCTGGAGACGGAAGGTGAGAGCCCCATACACCCTCACGTGCGCCCTTTCCATTTTTCTCCCACGCCACAGACAGCCCTGCGACTGGTTTTCATCCAGACCTTCACATCCACAGTCTTAAATGTGGCTTCTCTTCAAAGGAAAGAATGCTTTCTGGGTCACCATCTGCAAAAGTGAAAGCCTAAAATATATGCATGCCCCATCACTGCCCGAATGAGAGAGTAGCCTGAAAGGGGCCTGAGGAAGCAGCTTTTCCCGAGGCCTTTTTCTGTTGATGCTCAAACTGAGGTGCAGGAAATGAAGAACTCACCCAATTCTAATACCTGAGGCCCTGGAGGTTTCTCTGAGGGGCCTCCCTAGAGCGCAGGGGAGAGGCTCAGGGGCAGGCAGGCAGGACCCCACCCCCCCACCCCACTGCATCCAAAGCAGCTCTGTTCGCGTCTGTTGCACACACCAGCTTCCACCAAGGATTTGGTTTGAAAAGAGGGTTTCCCTTCTTAGGTAGCAAAGAAGCAAGCCAGAAAAAAATGCTACACCATGAACTTTATGACATTAAATGAGATCACATTTACAGCAAGAAAAAAAAACTGCAAGCAAATGTTAAGCTCTAATTAATGATATACGTGCTGTCTGGCCAGTTGGGGTAAAATATAATGATGCCTGCAAATGACTTTGAAATGTATCCGAAAGACAAGGCTGACGTCTGGCTGGAGGGGAGGGTGGATCTGCATTTGACAGCTGATGCAGCTGAAGCTGTGGCTGCGGGCTTGCCTGTTCTAAGATGAATCTGGGAACAGGACTCGCGGCTTCCAATGCTTGGGTCGGGGAATGACATCAAGGGATGCACAGAGGATCCCATGGTACCCTGGGATTGGAGGAAACCCCAAGTGGTGAGAGACCTGCATTCTGATGGTGCCTAGAACGTCATCGCGTGTCTCCTTCTTACCTTTTAAAGTATTAGTCTATCTCTTCTGGATGAGCGTCTCGCAGTGAATTACTTACGAATTCCCCCCGTTTCAAAGTAAATTCTGGTCTGTACTGGATTGCAGCGTGGCCGCTGTGGCAGTTGGGGAATTGGAACCCCAGGCGGAGTTGCCCTGGGCCTTTCCTTGACAGAGAGCAAGCAGCTTTCCAAGAAATGCAGACCCACCTGCAATTTATAAGTAAAATGAGTCTCTGGGACTGTCTAGTCTAGCAGTTACTAACTCTGCATTTCAAAGACTTCCAGACTGGTATAATCAATATTTCAAAATTGGTAATAGAAATCATGCCCTCTTCCAAAGTGGTAATTGTCAAATTAAAATATTTCTGTGCTTTCATCAAATTATTCTCATGTTCAGCCAGGCTCCCACAGACTATTTAAAACGTCTCTAATTCATGGAAAAAATGAAAAAGCAAAAGAAACTTCATTTAAATGCAATTTATTCTCCCAGCAAAGCCTTCCAAACTTTGAAAGGAGGATGGGAGAAGGATGGATAACCAAAAGTGTCCTTCATGGGGCAACAATCTTATCAAAACTCTGCTTCACCAGTGAGGATTCAGAGACCCAAAGGAACGAAGTGATCTTTCCATGTTCATCCAAAAAGGCGAGAAGCCGGTAAGTAACCGAATACTTACCTGGTACGTAATAAAAGAGGTGGCTGCATCTTCAGACAGTTCCTAACACAACTCATTTAAGGTTTTCTTTCTAAATTAGCAAATGGCTGTGTACCAAGTTGACAATTCTGCACTTTGTTCGCTCTTGGGTTGTACGGGGATGGGGACAGCTTGTCCAGCCTGGCGCCCGGACTCGCCAGCTCGGGAAGCAATGAGCAGTCCTTCCAAAGCCAGACGTGTCAACGGATCACCCATCATATCTCAGCAAGAGCAGAGAGGCACTCACACTGTTCTTATGTCAGCAAAGCAGCAGCACCTTCTTACGGGAAAAACTAAGAAGCAGATGTATTCTTCTGAGAAATCCTGACCGCTGTGACCATCTACAATAGTACTGAGCACAGGCTTTGGGGGAAGATGGTTCCAACTGAAATCCCTGCTCAGCCACTAAGCTTGAACCAGTGGCTTAACCACTCAGGCTCTCACTTTAATGTGGAGATAAACTAATGCATGGAAAACGCATAGCATGCACAGTATTCAATTAACGTCACCAGTTGCTGTGGCAGCACTGGTCAGCTGGGACTGCATTACCACAAAGCCCAATTTTTTGTGAGCCAGAAGTTTCCCTGCCATTTTCCTCTAGAATAAAGTTTCAGATCCCTAGAAATTAAACCCACAATCCCAGAGGTGGATGTTGAACAATAAGTTTCAGGGGACAGGTTCTTGAATCTCTGCACCCTAAAAAGAAACAGAATTGTGTGAAGATTGCTCAGCTGGGCCCCAGGAGTGCCAAGACGAATCCTCTGCCCCACAAACCTTGGTTGGCTGGGCTGCGGGCCGGGCTTTGTGTTCTGGTCTGGTGGCAATCTTTGTGGCCTGGAGGACAGTGAGGGTGCTACACTGAAGCCACAGCTCCTCAGCTTAGGGCCCTTACCCAGCTCTGTTTCCGGGACCCAAGCTTCCCACACATCTCCTCTGCGGTGGGTCCTGCTGGCTGACTCCCTCTGGGGCCCCTGGGTTTTTCGTCCCGAAGATCTCCTTTCTCCACTCACTCCAGTTCGTGTTCTGATTTTCCTGCCTCTGGCACCTCCCTCCACCCCACCACTGCCATATTCAGACATCCACCCAGTGCTGGCTGCCGATGCCACTCCATGCCGCAGACAGTGGGGGGCAGCAAGGCAGAAGGGGCCCCCAGGGAAGGATGCTCACCATCCCCACCCTGGGGCAGGTTTGTCCAACACAAGGATGGATTTCCCCAATAACCAGAGCTCCCCACACGCTCAGGAAACTGAGACAAGGAAGCCAGATCACCACCATGCCCATTCACCGCGGGAAACGGTAATGGAGCCTGGAATTCACGTCATCGTTCCCAAAGCAGAGACAGTGTGATGTTATGAGTGGGCCCATTAGTCCAAGCCTCCCTCCAGGGTTGCTCTAGCAGACAGCCTCGCCCAGGGCTGTCCACTAGCCTTCATCGGAAAGACTACAGTCCAGAGGTGGCCACCAAAAGATCCCTCGACATCCACATTGTGGCCAATACCTGAGGCTTTGCTAATTGGAAGAGGGAATGCCATAAATGGATTTTTAATTGACTAAAGCCTTCTTAAATAGCATGATCAATATTGGGAATTGGTAAAAATCAAAGGGAGTCAAGAAATATGGATTGACCATATTGCATGAACAGGTTCTAGGAACTAGTGTGAGGCCTGCAGCCTGGGCCCAAGGGGCAGCAGCCATGGCCAGTCCCTACATAGCTCAAGAAGCCATAGATCTAGAATTTTCTTGATGCATGAGTCTCGCTATAAGAGGCACAGAATCTGGCCTCTGGGATCACAGCTTTCATGTAAGGTGTGGCCCGAGAGCTAGAACTCCATCAGCCTTTCAGAACAGCCTCCACAGGCTGCTTTGGGGTTTGCTGGCTAATAAATGCTTCCTGAATAAACGGCTTTATGTGTGGCAGGAGGGCGGGCACTAGGCTGACAGTCAGCTCGACCGCAAAACTGAAAGGGGCACCTGAAAATGTAGTGATTGAAATAAGTAATATGTTGAACAAACCTAAATTAATGCAAAAAATCCAGGATAAGCAAATATAAAAATTCAAAATAAAGACAGATGACTGTCTGCTTGTTTCACAAACCTTTTGATTGTAGGACTATTAGCTTTTTCCACTTGGTTCTAAATGTGGGAAGATATTGTGGTAAGTTAAGTGCACACAGAGGCCACACCGTTCCTCCTGGCTTAGGCTCCAGTATGGCTTGGTCCAGCACCACTTGGCAAAACCTCACCTGAGGCTCCCTCTCCTGAGCTGGTATGAGTTGTTGGGAGCTGCGAACCTTTACCCACTCAGGGATCTTCGCAAAACAGTCCAAGAATTGGCGTGTCTAGGAGTGTTGCAGCAGTGGTGCATTTTCCTAGTGCCCTACTTGCTCCTTCCCTCTCCAGGGCACCTGCTGTCCCAGAATCAAGGTTTCTGGGAATATAAATGAATAGTTAAGTTCCTGAATGTAAAATTAGAGCAAAGAAAGGAAAATGCACATATGTATGTACAAGTATGTGTGCGTATGTAGCATCTATTTGCTTAAAATATAATATGGGGTGATAGTGGAAATTCTGGAAATTATAGAAAGATAAATATAAAACCCACTCAAAATTCTAGAATGCATGTGCACTCATAGGTATGATACAGAAAGTTTCTTAAGAGATTCGGCAGGGTTTGGTCAAGAGAGTACTTCCAGTAAACAGTATCTCATAAAATTTTGAGAAATTCCTGGTAGCATTCAGGATGTATCTTGATGGACAGATTGCCAGGGCATATTGTTGGGGAAGAAAAGCAAGTTGCAGAATGATAAGTATAGTTTGATGCTATTTATGTCAGACACACCCACACACAAAACAACAAACCGTACAGCGTATTTTCTAGAAGTGTACACATACGTACATAAATCACAGAAAAAGGTATGGAAGGATAACCTCTGACAAAGAATGGTGGTTCTCTCCAGAGAAAGGTGAAAGGGAAGGGAATCAGGTAAGGGGCTAGATAAAAAGGACCTCTGCCTTCTACAGGATGCTCTAACACTTTATAAGGCAATTGTATGCGTATAATTTATAAGAAGAGGAGCCGGGGGCTGAAGCAGCAGGAGTTTAAGTAGGAAAGTAGAGCGCACAGCTTAGCCTGCATAAAAGGAACCAGTTAGGGGGGAACAGCCACGTGCGAGCGAGCCCAGCTAGGGCAGGGAGAAGAAAGGAAAGACACCAAAGAGAATCTGAATTTTGAATTTGCCTGACTCTAATGGGAGCAGCAAGGCTGAGAAAAAGGAAGATTGAGAGAAAAATCAAAGACTTCAATTCATGTGCTTATTATGACACTGATGTCAAAAGAACAAAGAAAGGGTTGATGGTGGAAAATATTAATGATCACCATTAATTGTGCTAATGCAGAAAGCTTTTCGCCCGGTACCTGGCACACAGCTTATTAATAATACCGTAGTGATAATCATAATAGTAAGCACATATCGGCAATTGCATGTGCCAAGCGCTGTCCTAAGCATTTTTATGTATTAAAACTTGAGTCTTCACAACTTAGCGCAAACATTACTTTTAGTATACCCATTTTACAATCACAACATTTGCAATACCGGGAAAAGCTGCGCCCAAAGTCCCACCACGGGAGGGCAAGAACGTCACCCGAGCACCTCTCGTGCCAACTGCTGCCCGCAGGTGAGGTGGCTGGGAGGATTTAAAAACCAGCATTTACTGAACATTCCTTCTGTGCCCCAAGAATCAAGCTAAATACTGTCCACACGCTACATCCTTTAGAAACCATATTTGAAAGGCAAAACTATTTTGAAATTGTTTGAAGTTCTATTCAACCTGAACAGAAATCTCTTCCAAAAATATTCCACCTACTAGAGATTTCATCATGTGAAAACTGGTTTGAATAGATCAATTGCCAAAAAAGCAGAGCGGGTAAGGGAGGGACTTGCGGGTCCCAGTCTTTCCCCATCTCCAGCTCGCCAGGACAAACACCACCCAATGGGCTGACGTAGACAAGGGGTGTCATGGTCCCACAATGGGGGTGGGGGGTGGCAGGGGGCTGGAAATCGTGTCCCCGGGTCTTGGCACCCCCATTCACAGCCATGCGGCGTTGCTGCTGCTCCCTCTCCTGGGTCCCCTGACTTCTAGCCTCCAGCTCCTCTGGGGCGCCTGGGACAGAAAAGCCCCATATCAGGGATCCACAGTCTTCGTGGAGGGCGCATTGCCTGAGGACACCTCAACCTCACCCCTGCCAGCCCCAAAGCCCAGGGCTGGTGAGTCCACAACTCCCAGCCGACCCCTGCAGGGCGTTGGTTCTAGCAGCTGGGAAATCTCTACAATCACTATGGAATCCTGGTTTTAAAATAATCATGCCCACTATCCTGCTTCACTTTATAAAAGGTGAGTACCTCGTTTTGGCTCTCCTTTTAATAAAGGATTCCACTTAGCATAAAAATGAGACCGAGGGTCTTAGTGCCAGGCACGCCCCCTGAAGAGATCCCCTGTGCCCCCCGCAGCCTGTCCACCCACAGGCACAGCCGGTCATGGGGTGTGCCAGGGCCTCGTGGCCCCTTTATCACCGCCTGGTAACTGTGCCCTAAGGTCTGTGTATGTGACCCCTCCACCATTGCTGTGTCCTGCAACCAGGGCACCGCTCCACTCATGTCTGCTGCTGCCTGGTGCTTAAATGGCAAGCAAAGCGAGAACCCAAAACCCACAAATGGGGGGCTCGTGCTGCGCCAGGGCTGTGTGCCACCCTGCGTCCTCTCGTACAAGCCTCTGGACCGTCCCAGGTAAACCGTGCTCTCCTTTTGATCGCTGAGGGCTCGGCACAGCCCATGTACCCAGTGAAGGCGACTGATGGGACGCAGCTGTTAAACACGCCGTTCTGAAAAATTCAGGTGCCGACTCCTTGGGGAGCAGCTGTGAAGACCAGGGACCCCCAGAGGCAGAGAGACGGGGCTGCTTATGTTGGGGTGGGGGTGAGGGTCCTGACACATTAAAATCGAGACACGTTGCACAGATCCGCGAGCATCCTCATTCCTCTCTGCCATGGGGCATGGGGCTGCATTCGTTCACCCTGGGCTCGTGGCCGCCACCCTCGCTGGGCAGCCAGGAAGCTGTTGCCTTTGGTCTGGGAAGACGTTTTCATTTGTAAATCGCAGACACACACAGAGAGACACACACAGACAGGTGAAAGAGGGAAACTGCCCGTCACAGAACTATTTTTTTAAGTCTATACTTTTTAAAGATACAAGCGCCACTCCTCACATTTAGATGTACATCAGTCTTTCCTTTTCGACCTATAGATCAGGTATTTATATTACTCCACACAAGCAGAATTTATAGTATCCCGATTTTGAAACTTTTTTTCTGACTCAGTAATATATCTCAGAGGCCTTTCCAGGTTTGCCCACAGGAGGCTGTTCTGTCTGTCAGCTCTTGTCACCATCACGACGCGCAACAAATCACCCCACATCCAGTGACTTTCAGGGGGCCTTGGTCGGTGAGGGGTCAGCAGGGGGGCTGGGCTCACCCTGGCTCTGAGCATTGGGCTGGGTCCAGGCTGCTGCATGTGTCAGCCCCTGGCCCCTTGGCAGTGGACTGGCCAGCGAGGGGGCGGATACCCACGGCACCCAAAGGCCCAGCCTCTGCACGGTCGCTGCTGCCCGCATTTCCCTGGCCAAACTAGTCATAAGGCGAAGTCCACCACTGGCAAGTGGGGAAATAGGGCTGCAGGAGGGACTGCGAAGCCACATGACAAAGGGCGCTGCTGAGACCTCAGAGCGAGTCCAGGATGGTAAAACCTACCAGCTACTGACGGAAATCAGGCTGAGTCCCAGCGAAGAGAATGCCCAGCCGCCCCTTCACTCTTGGCGATGACCCTCAGCAGTGAGTGCCCTTTCCCCGTTCAGGAACCAGGAGAACGCTGGGAAAGGGTAAGTGCTTTGCCTCACTGTCTTTTCACTGAGGGGTCCAATGAACAGACTCAAACCCTCTCATTACAGCCCCATAAAAATCACTTCTGGGATTCAGGGCTGGGCCAGGTGTGTCTCCTCCGAGGGGCTGTGAAGAGGGATGCGACCTGCCCTACTTCCCTTTTGTCTGGGCTTCTGTGATGCTGGGAGCCAAACTTAAGTCTCAGTCAAGGCGAACTACTACAATTAGCATATCCATAGATTCATTTTCTTTGGTTCTAATTTTCCATTTCTATTTCATCCAACCCTATTTTATTTTTTTCACGCGTCCTTAATTTATAAGCTTTTTTTTTTTTTTTTTTTTGCATGGGCAAGCACTGGGAATCGAACCTGGGTCTCTGGCATGGCAGCTTCCTTAATTTTTTTAAAAAAAGAGTCAAGGCATAATTAATTTGAATTTTAAGAGTGTCTGAACTTCCTGACAGACAGTTGAAGGAACTGAAGAGTCCTGGGCTGTACCCCAGAGAGCAGGGGAGAAAAGGGTGGAGACATAAAATGAATCCATCTTACGAAGCAGCAGCCCACTGCAATGTAATAGAGGCTCTTTCTGCTCCACCCGCAGGGAAACCTACGGATCTCAGGGGCTGACAGCTGCTGGCCCTCGTCAGGAGTTAAGCAAATATCTAACGATGCCTGGTTGCGTCTTTATGAAAAATAAGTCAATATCATCACTGCCCACAGGGCAACCTGTCTTACTTTTTGGGCTTTTCTGTTTTAAAAAGTAACTTCAATTTAAAGACAACCTCCCAGCCCCAAGCTCCATTCTGCATGCCTCCTCGTGACCCCCTCCCCTTCCAATCTGCAACCCCCATTCGGGGACACCTCCCCAGCCCCCCATCGTCAAAGGGTAATGATCGAGTCGCTGTCTGGCTAACACGGGAGCCCTGCTGCAGCCAATCCTCCTGTGACTCAATTCCAAGGGCGTGTCACTCCCAGCACCACTCGACACGAGTTCACCCTGTCGCAGGCGACATGCCAGACGCCTCTGGACCAAAGTTACCAGGAGTTTCGGCAGGTTTGTGTTTCCAATTTATATGCATCAGCTGTGAGCGCATTTTCATTTTTAGCAAGGCGCATGAAGCTTATTTGCCACCTAGGGAAGGGAATTGTCTGGCTCCACTGTCATTGGCCCGAAACTCAGGCCCTGTCCCATGCACAGGGAAGAAAAGGCAGTGCGAAGCTGTTGCTGCAGCAGGGTCAGAGGTCAGGGTCAGAGGTCAGGGTCAGAGGTCAGGGTCAGAGGGCTCCTGTGACAGGGCATGTCAGGGCTCCCACCGGGCTCCCACCGGGGCCCTGACTACTTCCCTTCCCCGTGGTCCAAGAGGGGCCTCCCGGGCGAGGTCCCCCGGCCTGGGAGCTCAGGTGCCCGTGAGCCTGTCAGGGCATTCAGGGCCGTCGAGAGCCCTGATCCCTGCCCGCCTGAAGTTTCCATACAGCGTTGAGGAAAGTAATTGTAAGCCCTTTTAAGGTCAGTCTGTTCCTCAACGGGCCTTTAATATATATATTTTTTGACAGTTTTCTTTTCTTCTAAAGCTGTCTGGAAGGAAAACAAGACATTGCTATGAAAGAAGTGAAGGTTAACTGCATTCCCACTTAATGGCAAGGTCTGCAGAGCAAATGGCGTTGCCAGTGTCCTCGGCGTCTGACCAGGGCAGAGCCTGTGGTCATGCCATGGGGAAGAGCCCATCCCCGGTCCCGCAGCCAGTGCACCCCAAGCCCTCCTGGGCTCTCCCCCCTCCAGGACCCAACCCAAACCCTTTGGGGTGAGAACTGGTTACCCAGCGCCCAGCAGCCCCGCAAGTGCAGCCTGGCGGAGGCTGAGGAACCAGGCACCAGCATTCGTGCTTTGGGCCCTGAGGGCTGAGTCGAGGAGAGAACCGGGAGCAGAGTCTCCCCCAGGTCTCAGCCGCAGGCTGCCCTGTCCACACCCCTCTTTCGGACTTCTGGCGTTTTGACCACTCTAGGCTGTGGCAGTTGGTGACGGCCGCCCCAGGGGACTGGACTCTTGGTTAGGGCCGTGCCCTACCCCACAATGACTCCGCAGAGTAGGGCGGCACCTCAGACAGCCCCACCAAGCACCCACGCTGTGCAGAGGAGAGCCCACCCGCCCCAGGCTGCACTGCAGTCAGCTGCCCGCTCCCCAGAGAGCCCAGGACCCCGTGGGGCGCCCTGCCAGCTCACGCCATCTGCGCCACAGTCCAGTCCCACTGGTCCCACGTCAGTAAGGGAGCAGCTCCTCACGGGTAAGGGCGCAGGTCCTCACGGGTAAGGGAGCAGCTCACGGATAAGGGAGAAGCTCACGGGTAAGGGAGAAGCTCCTCACGGGTAAAGGGGCAGCTCCTCACGGGTAAGGGCGCAGCTCACAGGTAAGGGAGCTCCTCACAGGTAAGGGAGCAGCTCCTCATGGGCACCTTCTCTGGGAGCAGACGGGTGCCCACTGCCCCTGCTCCGCAGCTCCTGCCTCCCCAGGCAAGATGAGTTTCAAGGAAGAAGGCAGCAGAAGCCCTGCGCTTAGACAGCTGACCCTCGGCAGGACAGGACGGGTGAAACGAGCCCCCCATGCGGACTCAGCCGTGGCTTCCTGGGGCAGTGGGCACAGAGGAGGGCAGGCGCCCCATCAGGCTGGGGGCAGCGCCACCCCCCGCAGTGTTTCTGGACAGTCCGGGCCAAGACCAAACCTTCCAGAAGACGACAGGTCCGCCTGAGCCTGAAGTGGTGGGTGTGCCAGGGCAGCGGCATGGAGGCGAGAAGGGGGCCGTGCCTGATGGACCCCCTGGCGCCCTGGCTGGCCCTCCGCGGGCCTCGCCCTTTAATGAGAAGCCCCTGTGAGGGCCTCTGGATACCTGGGCGCTACCGGGCAGACGTGCCAGCTAACCATGGCAGCAACCCGCCTCTGGATTTGGAGAAGGGCAGCTCCAGGAGGGAAAAGGCCAGACCAGAAAGTAGGAAGGATTTCAGGAACAAGCTAAGGAGACCAAAGGAGGAGCTGAGGCTGAACATTCCCCGAGTCAGAGCAGGTCCGCGCAGGCAGCCGGGAAGGGTCGCCCTGTGGGACCAGGGGTGCCGGCCCTCGGGGGGCCACTGAGCGCTGAGAGGACACATCTCTTCCTTTGGGTTTTATTCACATGCCATCAGTTTTCTTTTCAAATATTAAAGATGATTCACAACAGTTTAAATGAAATCAACATTCATGCTAATGAAAAGTGCCGCATTTACTTCTAACCCCCTCCGTTGCCAGGAAAATGTTAAAGTGGAAAATGGTGGAGTTTTTAAAATGAACCTTTTGAAGGGATAGGAATCTGCAGTAATTAAATAGTAATGCTATTAACATTAACTGATATTAATTAAGATATTTTTAAATGTGCCTATGGGTTTAGCTATAAGGTTGTTCATAGTAACCTTACTTCTAACTTAATAAATTTGGAAACAATTGTCCAAAAAGGAAAAGATTGGCTGACTAAATTGCGCTGTTACTGCATGGTGGACTACTTTCTACAAGATAAAAATAATATCAAGGAAGTATATTTATTAAAACTGAAAAAGTTACACTATATTGCTGGTTGAACAACATCAAGATACAAAGCAGCATGCAGCCTTCCTTTTGAAAAGGGTGTGCAGGGGAAAAATCTAGAGGGAAAGAAGGGAAAATGCAAACAAGGGTTACCTTAGGTGGACGAGAGATAATTATTATTTTCTTCTGTTTGTTTCTCAGCATTTTCAGTTGATATTTTTTCTAAAGTGAATGTGTATTACATGGGAAATAATAAAGTTATCCTTCTAAATGAACATGCATGCGGTGTTACAAATACGATGTAAGATGTCAGGAATCTGAGCTAAAGGTGGAGGCTGGAGACCAGCTCAGGTTAGAGAAGAGGTCCCAAGAGACCCTGGCCAAGTTCCTTAATCTATGCCTCAGTTTCCTCACCTGGAAACAGGTGCAGACTAGGCTACCTGGCCTCAGAGTGCGTGAGCTAAATGAGCTGATCTAGTGTGAGCAAAGTTCACGCTTAAAATAAAGCTAGTCACATCAAGCTTTATATGTGCTTGCTCATTTTAAAATGCTTTCTTTTAATGATTCCTGAGATGCATGTGTGAAAAAATTACTTCATTATCTCACCAATTTAGGGATGAGGCAGTCAGGTGGAGAGAAGGTTTTGCTTTGTGTTCTTTTCAAATATCAATTTTATTTCTTTAAAAGCTCAAATCACTTCCTTTCCTCCTTCCCATAAAAGCTCTTTGGAAAGTTTTGCTTTATTGCTAATGGTTTTCTTTATAACTAGATGATCAACTCAACTGAAATTAATTGAGCATGAAGCTGGCAGCATCTGTGGAGCCATTTGTTGGCGAAAAGGAGCCAATTGCGCTGCAGCCAGCAGCCGGTATCCATGCTCGTGCTCCAGCTACCCAGGCACACCTGAGCCTCAGGTGCCCGCTCCAGGCTTGGAGTGTGCGAGCAAAGGGAGACCTCTGTGCTCCCCAGTCGCAGCAGAAAGGGGAATTCTGCAGGTGATCCTTGGAAACCTAGAATGCTGAATTTACCACACGGTCATGCCAGCATCTTGCTATGACACTACTTGCTAAAAGAAAAAAAATAATAATTTAAAGTTGCTATGGCCTGGATCCTACCCAAGGGCATTCCCTTAATGAAGGACCAAATAATATCTATCTTCTTATGAAGCGTGACCTGGCATGGGTTCTGCTGTAACATCTTAGGGGGGTTGGTATAGGAATCACTGCAGAAGAATAGGTTACCTTTACTTATACATAATCACATGGGATGTGACACATGCATTATTTATAGGATGATAATAATAATAACTGACATTGCCTAGGACCTGTGCCAGGCACTCTTGTAAGCACATTGAAGCTACCACCACAATCAATCTTTACAGCCTAGGACCTATGAGCTCTAACATTTCCCTGTTTTACAGATGAGAGATCTGAGCACAGAGAGGTTAAGTAGCTTGCTCACAGTTACACAGCAACTCAGTGCCAAAGCTGAGATTCCAACAGGGCAATCTGGCTCCAGAGCCCACACTTAACCAGGCGGTCAGACTGCCTCACACCTGTGTGTGTGTTCACACACGTACATGCACTATTCACACACACTCATCAGCTAATAGCTGCTTGCAGTCCCCATGTGAATCCCGGGAGGCAGGAAAGCTGCCAGGCAACCCCAGCTCTTAAAGCCTCTGCAGCCAAGGCCGCGCTTCACCAAGCCCAGGTGCACGTGCTCGGTGCCCCTTTCCTGAGGCGGGAAGGAGGGGGGCCAAGGCTGGCTCTTCCGTTCTCTCCGCAGTTGGGGAGCTCAGCCAGTGCAGTCAACAACCACAAGCACTTTGTGCCCACAGATATAATAACTCAAATAGCATGAGGCCAGACAGATCTGGCGCTCTGTGGTCCCGGACCTTTAGAGCTAAGCAGCATCCTGATGGCGGCAGGTAGACTGCGTGTCTGTAGCTCACGCGTTTCTCCCATTTGATCTCTGTCTCTCTGTAAGGCTGTGGGCCCACAAGGCCAGGTTTATTTTCTGTTTTGCTGACAAATCCCCAGCACCTGGAAAAGCACCTGAGTCCTGGTAGGTGCCCAATGCATGTGGTTGAATGACTCAATAAAAGTCAGGGAGGCTGAGGGGGTGAAAGGATCACTAAAATCCTCATCATTCATGTGGTGCGGCTTTGAGATGAGCTCTGGACTCGTGGTCGGGAGGCCTGAGCTTTGACTCCTGGCTTGGCCACTGATGGCTAACCTGGAGCCTCCTGTCCGCTGGCCGCTAGATTTTCCATGCGGCCCCCAGCTACACCCCAGTCTGGCGAATTCCATGGGGAATAAGACTATCCACTTCTTCAACAGGGAAAACGAGCAAACAGGTCTCCCCTGGAAGGAAACAGACAACAGGACATAAAGGAGAAGGGAGCAGAGATTTGGTGGCGAACTCAAGGAATGGTTCTCCCCTGACTCACCGTGCTCCCTTTCCCCCTCTTGACCACTGTAACCCTCACCTCCTGCTGCTATAACCCTCACCTCCTGCCCACTGTAACCCTCACCTCTTGTCCACTATAACCCTCACCTCTTGCCCACTGTGACCCTCACCTCCTGCCCACTGTAACCCTCACTTCTTGCCCACTGTGACCCCTC
>PVIY010036733.1:0-25228 GCA_004026745.1 Myrmecophaga tridactyla | reverse complement strand
AAAAAGACAAAATCTTGTAGTTTTTCCATTTCAGATTTTGTCTACTTATTTATTTTTTCTTAAAGAATGAAGCAAACTTGTGATTGAGCAGGAAGTATAGAATGAAAAGCTAAGAACTATCTGGACTTCAATCCAGTGGAATCACATGACTAAAATTTGCATCTGTGCAGGGGCAAAAGAAAGAGAGAAAACAGATGAATAGATGATAGATGATTATAGAAAAAGATGATGATGATGATGATGAAGACAGACACAGTGATAGGTAGATATAAGATAGATACATGATAGATAGATAGACAGTGACAGACAGACAGACAGATAAATAGGTATATGGAGCTAGAAAACTGTGAAGAAAGGTGATTCCATGGCCAGTAGCTCCTATAAATCCACCCCTACTATAGATTAACAACTATGAATGTTGGACAAAATATAGAAATCAAAATTGCTTCAAGGAACCACAGAGTGAACAAAAAAGTAACAAAGGTTGGAAGAGGAATATTTGAAAGAAGGGAATGGTACTATATGAGTTTCCCATTTTATAGCTTTTAGCTGAGGGTAGTCTCTAATATTTCAGGTGGGACAACTATAACTCTGTTAAGAAACCTCAACGTTTATGGCTTGATGAATCGAAACAGAGTTTGGGGCAACTATATCCCTCGGAAAATGAGAGAGTAAATTTCAGAGAGTTAGAAAGGGGAAGCCTCAAATTCTATATATATACTCAATCTGAATCACTGACTGACCCTTAAACCATACATTCACTGTGCAAATTATAAGCAGCTCAGGAAGATCTAAAGAACTCCAATTGAATTTTGAGCTGCCACTACTTGCAAGGGAAACAAAACAATTCTCAGCTTGAGTAAGCTAAATTAGTGGCCTAGTAAAACAAACAAAAACTCTTAGAAGAACATGATAGGTACATAGTTTCGATTCACAGCATCCAGGATACAATCTGAAATGACTCAACATAAAGAAGAGATAGGTAAATATAAGTTATGCCATTCAAAAAAGACAATGAACAGAGAGAAACCCCAAGATTACCCAGATGTTGGAATTAGTACATAATACTCCTAACACATATGCTCTAAACTGTGAGGAAAATCTGCTCAGATTGACAGAAAATCTCAGTAGGGAAATAAAAAGCATAAAAAAAAGGGCTTAATGGAAATTCTAGAAATGAGAAACATAGTATCTAAAATATTCACTGGATGTGAATAACAGCAGAATGAAGATGACATAGGAAAGTTTCCATGGATTTGAAAGCAGATCAATAAAAACAAAGAACAAAAAAAGAAAAAAGAAAGACCACTAATGACCAGAGACTAATTTAAAAAAATCTACCAAATATGTACTTAGGTCCCAGAAGGAGAAGAGAGAGAAATGGAACAGAAAGTATATTTGAAGAAATAATAGCTAGAAATTTGCAAAATTTAACAAAAGGCACAAATTTACATATTTAAAAAGCACAGCCAACACCTAGCAGAAATCATACTCCCCTCCTCCAAAAAAGAAAACTTCACCTAAGTACATCATAGTCAAATTGTTGTATCTTCATATAAATTTTAAAAATCAGTCTCTCAATTTATACAAAAATAGCCACTGGGATTTCAACTTATGCCAGTCAAATTCTACCCTGTATCTGGGGGATCACTGGTGAGAGTGACTTTTCTCCCTTTCCCCTGGCAACAGCCGACATTGTACCAGTTCAGGGTTCTGGGTACCAGCTGATTTTTTTCTGTCCTTCTTTTGTAGCATACGTCTTTTACCCAATGTCAGAGTGGTGTGGAGGTCAGTTTCCTAAATTCATCTCCATCACAGCAGAGCTTGGCCTAAATTCAAGGTAGGCTGGGAAGGTAAGAGAATATTTAGCCCTTCCTCTGACAGCAAATGACTTTTGTTTCATGTCCCAGAAGGGTTTTGGCAACCACCATTTTGTAACGATGCAGGACTTGGAGTGCAAATAAACTTCTCCAGGTGCTTATTCTCCACCCTTAAGCCTGTACACCCGTGCTGCCAAGGGGGTTTCTCCTAGGTTTCCTGAATTTCCCTCAATTTTACGTATGAGCGTCTAGTGGAGATGTGTGGGTAATAGCTGCCAGATGGGCAGACTCCCCTTTTGAGTGGGGCTCCTGGTTTTCAATTTACTTTGAACTTCAACTATCATTTTACCCCATTATCAGTCTCTATAAATTTGTTAATATTTTCCCTTTGCCCACTTTTATGGCAGCTGACTCATTCTCCCATCCTCTGCCAAATGTTAACCAAAACATGTGACCTCCCAGAGAGACTTATCATTCTTTGAAATCCAGTTCATCTGGTTGTCTTGTTATGTGATGGACTAAAAAAAATGTGACATGAGTTTAAATTTCTTGTTGTGTTTCTTATTGGTAGGGTGGTAGTGATATTCTCCTGTGGCTTTCTACAGCCTTAATATAAGTGGAAATCTGAGTAAATTTTTAACAAACACATTTGAGCTTGTATTTTTCCTTTGTTATCAGAAGTAATCAGGATCTGTATCAGTAAGGACAGACTATTTTATGATGTGATAAAAAGTGCCCCCAAACTATTACTGGCTTTAAACAACACTTGCATTACATGTCCAATATAAGAGACCAACAGATCTCCTTAAATTCATTTTCACACTAGAATTCTGTTTGACAGAACAGCCTTTATCTGTAACTTTTTGATTAATTGTGGCAGGGAGAAATGAATTGAATGTGAATACAGAGTGACTATAATTTTAATCACTATTGAATGGACTCAACAGCTTTTCATGAATCCTTTTATTATCTTTATAAATCTCTAAGTACTTTCAAAACTATATCTAAGAATAAAAGACAATGTATTTACATTTACAAGGGACTAGTGTCGGTTAACATCAATTCTTACAGAACTTGGTTTAAAAATAGCATTCATTTCTTTTTTCATGTGTGTTACAAACCAACCTTGTCACTGAGTTTGCTAATAGGAGTGTAGGCATACCTCATTTTATTGCACCTCACTTTGTTGTACTTCTCAGATATTACATTTTTTACAAATGGAAGGTTTGTGACAACACTGCATCAAGCAAGGCTATCAGCACTCTTTTTCCAACAGCATGTGCTCACTTCATGCTCATATAAGACAACAAACTTAATCAGCAAATGTGTGTGTTCTGACTGCTCCATCTACCAGCCATTCACACAATATTGAAATTAGGCCAATTAATAACCTTACAATGGTCTCTAAGTGTTAATGAGAGAGGAAGAGTTACAAATCTCTCACTTTAAATCTGAAGCTAGAAATGTTGACTGTTAGTGAAGAACGAATGTCTAGCAGAAAGCTAGACCTCTTGTGCCAAGTAGTTGGCAAAGTTGTGAATGCAGAGCTCTTAAAGGAAATTAAAAGTGCAATCCAGTGACCACACAAATGTTAAGAAAGAGAAACAGCTTTACACCTGATAGGGAGAAAGTTTTAGTGATCTGGATAGAAAGTCAAACTAGCCAAGAAAGTCAAACTAGCCACAGTATTCCCTTAAGCCAAAATTAATCCAGAGCATTCTCTTCAATTGTATGAAGGCTGAGAGAGGTGAGGAAGCTACAGAAAAAAAAAAGTCTGAAGCTAGCAGAGGCTGGCTCATGAGGTTTAAGGAAAGAAGCCATCTCCACAACATTAAAGTACAAAGTGAAGCAGCAGGTGCTAATACTGAAATTGCAACACGTTATCCAGAAGATCTAGCTAAGATCTTTGATGAAGGTGGCTACACCAAACAACAGATTTTCCATGTAGATGAAACTGCCTTCTATTAGAAGAATGTAGGCAAAACAGTTTGTTATTTGGAAAGCCTCTAGGATTTTCACATCTAGAGAGAAGTCAAGGCTTCAAACCTTCAAAGAACAGGCTGATTGTCTTATTAGGGCTTCAACACCAAGTTGAAGCCAATGCTCATTTACCATTCTGAACATCTGTGGGTCCTTAAGAACTATATCAAATCTACTCTTCCTATGTTCTATAAATGGAAAAGCCTGTATGACAGCACATCTGTTTAGAGCATGATTGACTGAATATCTTAAGCCCACTGTTGAGACCCACTGCTCAGAAAAAGGAATTCCTTTCAAAATATGACTGCTTGCTAATAATGCACCTGGTTACCCAAAAGCTCTAATGGAGATGTACACTGAGATGAATGCTATTTTCATACCCTGCTAATACAACATCCATTCTGCAGCCAATCAAGGAGTGAGTCCAACTTGCAAGTCCCATTACTAAAGAAATATGTTTTGTAAAGCTATCATCGCCATTGACGTGATTCCTCTGATGAATCTGGGCAAAGTAAATTGAAAACCTTCTGGAAAGGATTCACCATTCTAGATGTCATTAAGAAAATTTGGGATTTATATGGAGGAGGTCAAAATATCAACATTAGCAGGAGTTTGGAAGAAGTTTATTTAAACCCTCATTAATGACTTTGAGGGGTTCAAGACTTAAGTGGAGGAAGTAACTGCAGATGTGGTGGAAAAAGCAAGAGGACTGGAATTAGAATTGGTGCCTGAAGATGTGGCAGATTTGCTGTAACCTCATGATAAAACTTTAATGGATGAGGAGTTGCTTTTTATGGATGAGTAAAAAAACGTGGTTTCTTGAGATGGAAACTACTCTTGGTGAAGATGCTGTGAACATTCTTGAAATGACAATAAAGGACTTAGAATATTATATAAACATAGTTGACTCCAATTTAGAAAGAAATTCTGCTGTGGGTAAACTGCTATCAAGAGCATGGCATGCTACAGGGAAATCTTTCATATAGGGAAGAGTCAATTGATGGGGAAAACTTCATTGTTGTCTTATTTTAAGAAATTGCCACAGCCACCCAACCTTCAGCAACTGCCTGTCAGATCAGCAAGCAACCATGAACACTGAGGCAGGACTCTCTACCATTTAAAAGATTATGACTTGCTGAAGGCTTAGATGATGGTTAGAATATTTTTTGCAATAAAGTATTTTTCATTAAGGTGTATACATTGTTTTATTAAATATATAATGCTATTGAACACTTAATAGACTAAAGTATGGTGTAGACATGAGTTTTATATACACTAGGAAAACAAAAGTTTTCTGTGACTCACTTTATTGCAGTAGTCCAGAACTGAACTCACCGTATCTCTGAGGTGTGCTTGTATAGATAGTAGTACAAATAAGACTAGGTTTTGGCCAACACTTACTAGATGGATATAAGGTTAGGTTATTTTCTGTGAGAATAAAGTGGATAGGAAAAAATAAACATCAGGTGATTCTCAGGTTTTAAATTAGGATTTCAGATAAAAAGAAAGTATTATTTCACCTGGAAAAGAGAAAACTGAAAGATTTATTGGATATCACTCAAGAATCAGAAGGCTTTAACACAGATGTTCTCCCATTTCTTGTGAAGAGACTTTTGTGATCCAAAAATAAATAAATAAATAAAAATGGTCTCCTAATAAAGCTAATAAAGCATCAGAAATTTAGGTTATAAGTCAGAAAAATCTCCTGGCAGTTAAGATCTATTAAAACTTGAAGTGAATTTCTGAGGACTTTTTTTTAGTTCCATCTCTGCAGTTCTTTCAAATTAACGTAATATCTCATCTGTCTGAGTTTTTTTTTCTTTCCCAGTACTGTCTGGAGGGATGGATTCTTACCTCATAAGATCCTTTCCTATTTAAACATTTAAAATTCTTCCTGGAAAAAAATCGTACACAGCTTGGTTTTAAGTAGTGCTTTAAGGTTTCTCAAAATTTTTAATATTCGTGTTCTGATTTGATGATTACAACTCTATATAACAGATCTACAAGGTAATAGTTTTCTTCTTTAGCAGAAAATGGGACCAGAATTTGCTCTCTTAGAACTCTACAACCTTGATTCAGTTCTTTATCATCATAGGCATTTACAGTTTGATGTTGTAGTTTGGAAACTGCAGAGAATGACATCTAGATGAAGAATCCTAGGTGTTATAGCCATAAATATTTGGGGTTATTAAGCCCAGTTAGAAAACTAACTAAATAAAAGATAATCATAGTAATAAACATACACACACACATGCATACATACACACACATACACACTCATGCATACATATCTACACTACTATACATATATAAAAATATGCATACACAATGCATATATATGTAATTGTGTGTGTTATGAACAAAATAAACATTGTTTGATAGCCAGAATTTAAATACAAATGAATGTAGATCTACAAGGTCTTTCCAAATCCTTCTTCCTATCTCATGGGTTCTATTGTGAAATGTATCTGAGATTCAATATTGAAGTCATCCATACCACTTTATAGATCGCCATCCCAGACATTTAAGCAGAGGTGTTGTGGGGAAGTGGACATTGGCATTGGTAATATTTTTCTGAAAAGTTCATCAGAAAATTTTGAAAATCTACCATTTAAATACCTCAGTCTTTTAACTCCATCCCATTGCAACCTCCAAAACCCAAATATCCCTGAATTAAACCACAGATTAAGATATGTGGTGTTCTGTCACAGGCATTTTAAGTTTTTCTAGTTTTCCACAGAGTTTGCAACTTTTAAAATGATAACACCCTCTGTTCTTTTTTTCATTACCTATTAATAAGAAACTTGCCACAACAAAAAACTTAAACATAAGACCTTGAATCTTAGCAGCGATTAAGTATAGTTGGACAGATATTGTGGCTTTGCTGTTACGGGGTTTGTGTATCGAGTTCCTGGCAGGATAATCCTGGCATTAGAAAAGAAGAATTCCATCTATAGAGTATTTTTTTCAGGAATTATCAGTGCCAGGCATGGTTTTAAGTTACATTTTAACAGTGAGGTGGGGAGACAGTGCCCCAGATGGCAGATATAAAATGTGCCATAAATTTTAATGAAGCAAATAAGTCACTAATAACCCTACTGCTAACAGTGCTATATTTGGGACCGACCTTAATAAAGGAAAATTAAAAAGGCACATGCATCCCTTAAACAAGTGCCTAAGATGCCTAATATGATTTACTAATTCAACTATTCACACTCTGATTGTACAGCCCCCGGTCAAATGCTCAAGTACAGCTGCTTCATGTAAAATAAATAAATAATAAGTTTATTGACCACCAGATGTCCCAGCCTGTAATGTGTGCTGGTAGATACCAGGTCACTCAAAGTTCAGCAGATTTCCTAAAGTCATAGATATTTGTGATATTTTGGGGCTAGCAACACTAACTTGGAAACCATACATACACATTTTTTTTTTCAGCCAGAGCCCAGAGATAAACTTCTTGCTTTCTTTAAGTCATGCAACTCAACCAATGGCTTTTTTTTTCATGAAGCAAAGTCTAGCAGATAGGCTATAGGTTAAGAATTCTGGAAAAGGGTAAGTGGGAGTTTTCCACACTTTATTGAAACCCTGGCTGGGGATTCCACAGTCTAGGCATCAGTAAGTCTTTCCCAACCCTAAATGATTAACTTGGATATGGTAAATGAGCACCACTTTTTAGTTGGGGTAACTGATGTCCAGGGAGGTTAAATGATTCAGCCAACAAGAAGGAGAGCACAGAATAGACTCAAAAATCAAATGCAAGATGATGTAATAATGTCCATATATAGTGTGCACAGTAATAAAGCACTTCATACATCACATGCATTATTAAATATACCCCAAAATAGAAAATTTTAAATATGAGATAAAAATGAAATGAATAGTATTTTAAAATATCTTGCTAATTGTGATAGCTTAATTATCCTTAGCTAATTTCTCAGGCAGAATATATTGTTAAAGCCAGGATCATCTTTAACCATGGTGTATGCAAACCTATATTTAAAGTAATCTTCTTTGTAATTTTCATTCTACTGGGCTGCATTCATGTCAGGTCTGATTACATCATCATTCTTTTTCACTTCATAAAATATTTGATGAATAGCTCACACTAGACAAAGGAGTGTCAACTCTATTACTTATCGTTTGCTGTATTTACATGGTTTGTATTATCCTCAACCCAGATTGACACTTCAGGACTCTTTTTAAGCCACTTGCCCATTTCATAGAGGTTTAGTTCAGTTAAAACAAGACAATATCTTCTAAAATCTCATTAACTAGGGTATGCAAATTTCAATATAACACACACTTTGAAAGCAAATACCTGAGTGAGCCCCTCTGTGTGGTGGACTCTCCCTCCAGCTTCCCTATTTATTCTTTAACACATGAGGCATCTCACAAAAGGATAAAAAGAGGGTGCCAGAGTGAATCGGTACATACATTATGTACATTTCCCTATTAAACCTCATTTCTCTTATTTTTAGATAAAATGAATATAAGTAGAGTGCTATTTTTTACCTCACATTTCACTTTTTTTTTTCTTTCTTTCTTTTTTTTTTTTTTTTTTGCATGGGCAGGTTCTGGGAATCAAACCCGGGTCTCAGGCATGGCAGGCGAGAATTCTGCCACAGAGCCAACACTGCCCGCCCACATTTTACTTTTGAGATTATCCCTCTAAATGTAAATTTTCTCAAGGCAGGGTTGGCATATCAGCCCTTTGTAGAATGATTCATACCTGATGCTCTGCCTCTTCCAATGGAATATTTTTGTTTGTCAACATGTACCAGTTACTCTCTCAAAATAATCCAAAATTACATTTGATGTTACATTATGTATTACTGAACTACTTGAATAGATTAGAAATCACTTGCAGGAAAACATGAGCCAAATTGTGGCATATTTATGTAGAGTTAAATACACAATTTGAGAGTTTAGTGTCACATCTAATGAAAGGGAAAGCTCAAATTCATAAATGCAAACACGTGTATGGCTTTGTAACCTGGAGGTCAACATGAAAAAATACATGGCACTTATTGATTATACACCAGGGTATTTCAATAGCATGTTTTTTATTAAGCAGGACTTTATAGCCTATTTTATTTTGCATTTAGACTGTGAACTTGCTTATATATTTAGATCATTCTTCTTTTACTTTTGACTCTAGATAAAATATATATATATAGCATTCCATGAACACATAAGGATGATCCAAAATGATACTCAGATAGCCACAAACTCAGAGACAAAAAAAATCCCTGCTTCTACCAGTTATTAATAATACTTTAAATACAAATGAGAACCATGTCCCATAAAACTGAGAATGTAGTGTTTCACAGTTATTACTAGCTACATTAGCCTTTGGGGTGGAAAGGGGAAAGTTGTATTTTCAGTAATTTTTTATATATCAAGACATTATTTTAAATTACTTACAATCTTGTCAGGTTCCCGACCTGATTCTCTATTTTCCTCCTAAATCTCTGAGTATATTTCACCAGAGTAATACGCCATAGGAGCCTTTCATTCCATGGGTGTCTAAAGATAAAAAAAAAAAAAAAATCCATTTGTTACTAAAATAAACTGTATAGCAGCTATTCAGTTATAAACTGAATTTTTCTCATTTGTTTAATTTCAAACTGATATTTCTGGGATGATAAACTAAGAATTCTGTTCTATTTCAATATAAAAGTAATTTTAATATAAAAATAATTTTAATAGAGGTCATTTTAATCTGATGATGAGAGAGTGATTGAATACACGGTAAAAGGCAAATTCTCCTCTTTAGAGCTATGAAACTTGCATGTCAATGTTTCCACAGCAGATGACCTAGCCCATCATTTATTTGTCTAACCCCAGTCAAGAAATAGAGCTCACAATGCTTTCAAATACAACTGTACTGAAAATCAAAACATCAGAGAGGATCTAAACAGAACTGCCATTAGACAATTTTGTTTTTTATCATTTGGAACCAGCTAAAGATGAACCTGCAGAATTGTATGAGAATGTGCACCTGGAATCTTATTCATGGAAATTCTCACACCTTCCCCATAGACATGTTTAATTAGCTGGGTCCTGTTGGGTTTATTTGGTGGATTTTGATACAAATGGGGAAAAAAAAGGTCTTTTGATCCCTTTTTATCAGTAGTCCTCCAAAGCCAAAGCAGGTGCCTATGGGATTAAACATAATTACAAAGGGAGAGGGAGAGAGAAGGGGGCTAGATAAAAAATTCCCAACAGAGCTGGAATTTGAGAACAGGAGCAGGTGCTGCAAGAGGCCCCATGTATCCAACTAATTTAAGCCACGATGTTGTGTAAAGGCCCAAATATCCATCTTTTCATTGGGGAGGGCACTGGCAGCCTGTGAGTACAAAGCCAAGCTGGCCAGAGTGATGCCAAGCAGGCTGCCTTCAGCACCATGGCTACCAGGGCAAGCAGACCTTGTTTCTCTCACTGGCTCCTTTGTTGGGTGGCAGCCACATGAAACAAAGTGCCACTTCTTGTCATTGTACATGCGCATGCATAATAATCCTCCTTCTGGCTTATCATCATGAATTAGCAATTACTCCATTATTAGATGGAAGAGCGGCTGCAGGTGACAAAGCACCCTCACTTCTAGTTTATATTTCTGAAACCCTTCATTTGGTTTTTCAGTTTTGGATTGACCTCTTCAGCTAGTGTATTCCCATTGTGAAGAAAATTCTATGATCCCATAGAAAACTGGTTTCTTTCTTTATTTGGAAGGTCTGACATATGGCTTGATGGGGGTGGGGCGGGGGGGGTGAAGAAAGTACTGAAAGAAATATGGACAAAAAAGGCCTTCTTCAACTGAGAGGACACCTGGACTACACAAAGGAGACACAAACTTTAAAACTCTCACCCACCCACTGTGCCAGAGCAGCTTTCCAGCAAAAGCTAAGATTATTCCAAGCCACAGAGACTCTGCCTGGACTCTCATTTAAGATCCATTATTTACTGCAACTTTCAAAATAATGCCACTTTTTATCTAGCTGTACCCATGGTTCTCTAGCATTTAGAAAATTAGAAAGAAACTGGGAGATTTTAGTTCTGTTAACTTATGCTTTCTATACTCAATGAATAGAGAACTTTAATAGCAACCAGTAAATTATTTTGATGGCTCGTGAAAGAAGGAAGTTTTTTTAAACTTCAGAGGGAAGAATAAAGCCTTGTTTTTAAAACTGAGCAACAACACCTTTTCTGATCTTAAAGGAAAATTAGAACAAAGAAATTTTAGTTGTTTCCCAATATGTCATGGGGTACCACTTATTGCATAGTGCTGTATACCATTATGTAATAGAAATATTCTATTTGTAAAATCAAAATGTCTGTTTTAATATTTCTGTCTTGTCAACTAGGAAAAAAAACAAATGAAGGGATTGATATTTTCAATGTATGAAATTGTAAAAGACTTTATTAACTATTAGACTATATATTTCACGTAAGCACATGGGTACAGTCTTTTTCTCTTTATAGAGCAAAGAGTACATCAAACAGTACCTGAAAACAGTACCGGCTACTGTAAACCCAATATTAATATGAAAGAAATGTTAGGACATAAGAGTTTGATGAACATAGATTTAGGACACCAGGAGGGAGCCTTAATTGGGCCATCATTAGCATTTGGCATTTCAAGATACGTCAGGGAATGTAGAGGAAAATGAGGTAAATCTGAAAAGTTGAAGGATATTTTGTTTCTATGTATATGTGTTTTAAGGGAATGAATAAGAGCCTATTATTCTGGGCAACTGGTTCTGAGAATAGAGAGTAAATGAAGGGAATTTTTTCAACTTCTAAAACAATTTATGGAATGGAGAAGAAATTTACTCCAAGGAAAAAGTTCTGGTGTACTGATTTTATTCAGAAATACCAGATGGGTATTAGCAGGAAGAAATGGGAATGGAGATAAGATCTTCACCAAGGAAATTGTCTTCCAAATCAGCCCTAGAGGATTTTGTTCCAAGATTCTAAGAGGGACCCTAAGTAATAAAAATAAAATTAGTCAAATGATAGAGCTAATCAACGTGGAGTTTTGTAAGAAATAAAGTGAAAGCTAGCCTCTTGGGGGCCTAATAAAACAATTGTAATGGGAAGCAGGTCCTTCTGTTATTTCAGTGAGGCTGTCCCTGGGGCTGGACCAGGCCTTCTGTGCTGAGTCTAACTGCAGCATTGAAGAGAAGAGTGAAATCCTAAGGCAGTGACAAGAGCAACAGCTATGACTAGGATAGGCCAGTCAACACAAAGCCTGGGGAAGCTCCTTGGAAACCTTAGTAATGGCAGAGAAGAAAATATCAGAGGCCTCAAAGAAGAACCTAGATGCCATTGAGATCTTTTCAACATAGATAGGGCTGGAAGTTCCAGCAATTAATGTGAAGGGGCTTTAATACAAGGAAATTTTTCGTTATCACTATTATTAGTCATAGCCCAAACTGTATCCTACAGCTTGGTCAGACTTGAGAAATCCTAGTTGAATTTAATTGCAAATACATGGTCTATCTATACCTACATACTGTATAGAATATATACAAATATTTCAATTAGAGAAGGAAATTTTTGACATGATGTTTAATATTTAAATATCATGAACTATGATCTTTTTACTTAGAGTCTTTGTAAAGAAGTTACCTCAACCTTGGGAATAGAATGAAGAATCTTCTGAAAATATCATGGGGAAGTAGATGACATTGGCAAGTTCATTCAGCCTGATGAAAGGTCCATTCAGCCAGTTGAGCTGAACTAAAATCTTGGCATAAGCTTCAGACTAAAAACATCTGGCAGGCAGCTGAAGAGAAGTTTGGCTTTGAAACAGGAGGTATGAGGATTTTTAGAAGTATATAACTTCCCTAATTGGTAAAGGCAATGCCAACTAAATCAGAAACTCTTGAATTTAGTAACAATTTCAGGTTCCTAAGCTACATGGTTACCAGGCACAGATATAGAAGGCATATGACAAGAAGTAGACAATAAGCTCTAGGCACTACCTACTACAACTCTGTTGATTTGAAGTACCTCAGAGTTGAGGGATCTGGTATGAAATGTGTGTGTTGGCTAAGATTGAGCTTGCAGGGAAATCAGGGAAGTTGAGCATACTAACCATGAAATGGGATCATAAAAGGAGATTCAGGATTCCATGGGCTTCCTATACTCAATGAATTCAGTGGTCTATGTAAAGCTTTTGTCTCTGGATAGCTCCACCCATATGGATTTGCTGTCAGGTATCTGGCAGTGGGCCTAGAACTGCTGTATGTAACTCAGCAGAGCTGACAGGAGGATGAACCATAGGTGAAATACAGGAGAATGAAGACAGCTGGAATCTGCTGACTAAATCATATCTCCTCCTCACTGTAATTTACTGATATACAACCCCCTTTGACTTTCTAACCTAGAAACTTACAGGGTAAAAGACTTCTGGAAAATGTATTTTCAGCCTTACCAAGTTGATATATCACACCCAGTATAGTCCATTCCTCTCAACCTGACACCCATATGAACTTCTTTTTAACATTTGAATTTCAAAGGAAGACAATAGCAAAATATATCCAACATAAGTTATTCCTTGTACAAACAAAACCACACTTACTTTCTTCCCTAAAGAGAATACACAAGGTTAATTAATCCATTGTTGGCTGATGTTCATTACTCTTCTAGCTGAGCCTTATACCATTTTTTTTTGTGCACCTTATACCATTTTTGATATACTACAAATTAATAGTGAGATACATAGTTAACCACTGTTAACTGACAGTGGTTAGATTGGATAGAAATAATTTTGCAATTGGTGATTTGCTCATATTTGATAATTAAAACTTTCTTCTTCCAATATCTATTTCTTATCTCCTTTGCCCTCAGAAGGCAATTTAGCTAGTCTTGACTCTTTTCCTGGTAGGATGATCTAGGCCTCCATTGCTGAGGAATCTGGCTATTTGCAGTCCTGCTTATACTGAGTCATCATTTGTGGTTGACACTTATTAAAAAAGCATGGTAGTAATAAGAGGTCCACAGAAGTTTTCTTGTGTTCCAGACATATTCCTTCCAATATCCATTGTGCAGGGGCAACCCAAATTCTTCCTGATAAGAACAAGATCAATCATCCTAGCCTCATGCCTCATATTTCAGTGGCACGAACCGGCCAAAGTATCCAGTCAGTAAGATGAGTTTCCAGTTTAATAGACACAGTATTGTCCACAGCTGGAAACATTCCTTCCTTAAAAACTAAGACTTCCGAACCAATAGATCTCAAAATTACAAGGATAAGAGGTAAAAATTGCACTAGTGGATGATTAAGGGCAATAAGAGGGGATTCACTGACATTTTATCCCTTGATTTCCAAACCTATGACTTCTGGCTATGGGATAAACATATCATAAATAGGATTCAAAGAATATATTTTGACCAGAAGACATTACTCCAACCCAACTGGAACTATAATTGGGTTCAAAAGGTCTTTTAAAATTCTGATTGCTCAGCTAATTCAAGTGATGGAGAACATAATAAGATCAATGAATCCTATCAGAACAAACATACATCAATTTGGTGTTGTTTCTGGTCAGAAGTAATTGCTATGGAGTATCATGACAAGCAATAAGGCATTCTGTAAGTCCATGGATAGTTGCTTTGGAAGAAGCATTGTGAACAGGAAAGGGAAATCCATATATAGAATAAGGATCTATGTTAGGGGGGATGAATACTGACCTTTCCCTGATGGGAATCATCTGCAACCAGAGGGCTGGCTACTTTCTCCAGAGCCCATTCTACAAGGATAGTGATGACTGGGGAAAGAGGCTGACTGACATTCTCAGAATTTATCTCCCTGTCCAACTTATTAAGTTCTTCTGTGATTTTCTACTTATGAGCATGTACAACAGACACAAATATTATTGCAGTTTGTGTCTATTTGGAGAGGTCTATCACATAACTTCTTTCTTAGATCTTCTTGTCACTAATTTCCTAATTGACCCGTTCTAATGTCTGACCAGTAAAAAACCATTAACCACTGTCATGAATTAATGTAAATCTATATCTCTGGTCATTTCCACTTCCCAATATAGTTGAACATCCCTGTGCTCAGAGTTCTGGCTATTAGAAAGATTTACTCTCTTAATGTTCTTTCAAGGTCTCCCTCAGGTATGGCTATAATACTACAGATATCCATTCTTAGGTAAGTTCAACATATCAGGCAGAATCATCAGTAAATTAGGCTCCATTTTTTCTTGTGATCACCTCATCCCAGGGAACTCTCCATGAGGTGATAGGTGATGGTTGAGAGTCAGAAGTCAATGTAACAAAAGCAAGAGCCATGGGGAGCTGAACTACTTCCTCATGCCACTTACTTGTGACCTCAGGTCTGCTCAAGGTCAATTTCATATGTACCACTTCAATTTGATGACAGAATGCTGATGTGCACTCAACTTTATGGCTCAGAGGATCACACAACACCCAATTTATGATAGGCATTTAGGCCTCACAGGGAAACTTAGCGACTCCTGGAAAAGTGTTCAGTGTCTTCTAGGGTCCAGTGGTAAGTCAAAAGCTGTTTCTCAAAAAGAGAACATTTATTTGCAGAAGGTTACATGGCATTGTTCCAAAATCCTGTCAGTAATTCATCTAGAGACTTTCAAAAGGCTCTATATAGCATGACTGTTGGCCCTATTCAATTCAAGGACTAATGGATCTGCTGAATTATGTAACCCAGCTGCCCAGTAACCTAGACCTGTTACAATACATTCTCTTGCTCTAGATCACATTCAAAACCAGAAGTTTTTATTTAACTCCATAAATTGGTATACGTTGATCTCAAAATACAAAGAAACTCACTAAGCATCTTGTTTCTTCCTTAATATTTAGAGTGTTCAGATGCAGCAACTTCTCCTTCACCTTGGAAAGGATATTATGCCACTAGATATTTCACTAAGGTATCTGGCCCTTGAATTTTAGTGGGATTTATTTTTCACCCTCCAGCACACATTCTTCTTTCTAAAATGTCCAGGATAATTGCTGCTTCCTGCTCACCAGGTCCTATCAGCCTGAAATCAGTGTAGTGGTCTTTTATGGCAGCTTGCTGAATGGAGTAGTGATAAATGTTCCTGTGGATGAAATTATGACAGAGAGTTGGAGGACTAATATAGCCCTAAGATAGAACAGTAAAGGTTTATTGCTGGCCCTGTAAACTGAAAGCAATATGCTTCTGGTTAAGTCTTTCATCAACATATATAAAGAAAAAAAATAACAAAACAGTTGCATACCAGATACTAGGAGGTGTGTTGATTTGCTCCGGTAAAGAATCCAAATCTGCAACAACAACTAGAATTTGAATCACAGTTTGGTTAATTTAAAACAATCACTGTAGGAACTGTCGTTTTTTCTGTTCAGGACAATGTGGGTTGCAGGAGATATCACAACCCCTGCATTCTTTGAGTCCTTGATGGTGGCACCTTTTGGGAAAATCACTCCAGATTCTGATTTGTAAACTCATCTTCTGTAGCTGCCGTCACACACTCCTTTTCTGCCTGTCTTTGGTATACTCTACCTAATACAACTCTTCCATTCTAAATATGGACCTAATTTCCCTAACATATGACACAACCTGCCTGGCATGACCTTCTACCTGCCTCTTGTGGTTAGTCTTTTGTGACTCTAATTGGAAACAGAGGGTCTATATTAACATCCAGGTTTATCACCAACTATTATGTATGTAATTTTCTCTAATTTGTTTTGGTTATGTAAGTTTCTTTAAAAAGAAAAATGTTCCTTCTACACTATCAAGTCTCTTAGGCTTTGTATCTGCAACATAATAGGTGCTTGAGAAATATTTGTCAAATTAAAGACTTCATTTGTGAAAGGGAAGGATTAAGTGTGTCTATCCTGGGGACAGATTTGGAGAGTAGATTGATTAACAGGTGGTTACCTGTTTAGTAAAAGACAATGAGCACAGATCAGTAGAAAAGCCCAGGGCAGAGTTATATTCGCTTTACAGGCTAGAGACCCTTTCATACCTAGACCATTCCTTATGAAGGTAGATGTGTGTAGCAAAAATACTAGAAAAACAATGAGATGAGATATTAAGGTAAAACATTATTCTCGGGGATTGTACACACAGATATACACACTAAACGATATAAAGAGCAATGCAGCATGTGGAGACTAACCATATAACCTATTATCAAGACACTTTAAAGAGTGAAAGACTCTGCTGTTAATAATTCTTGAGACCACATGCTAAACACAGGCAGTCCCAGGCAACCAGGATATGAAGTCATCCCAGAGATGAGTCACCTGTAATATATATAGCATTCTCAGAGCACTCAGACGATATTTAGAAAATGGGGCCCAAATGGGTCAGAGCCTGGAAATAACCTAATTCATGTGAACTACACACTAATCCATCCCTCCACACATCATTGTCTGTACTGTGTTTGAAGATAGCACTCCTTTTCTCTCCATCCCTTTCCTACACCATTCTTTGTTAACATTATATTTGGTTATAAGAAGTTTTTAATTTGTCTTGTCTTTGGGAATGGCTTATTTTCTTATGTGTGATTTTTGTTCAGTTTGTTTTATCTACAGTGGTTTAAGGAGTTCTATGAATGTGCAGATATTTAGCATCTACCATCCTTTGCTTACACTAGTCTTTGATAACTGTGATTATATTTTGTTATCTTATAAATGTTGCATTCAAAACTGCTTGTTTTACTCGACATATTAGACCTTTACACAATCACATAAATTTTTTGTGAAATTTCAGAGCATTGAATTTGGGTTGGATACTCTTAGAAGTCAACGGACCTCTTTCCATCATTACAGATCTCCACTGAAAACAAAACAAAACAAAAAAGTCTCATTAGTATGTTCCACTGATTTCTAGCTAAAGAATATAGGTGATGCAGCTCAAACTCATTCCTGACACTGAAAAATCAACTGATGTACGTGTCCTCCTAACATTGTGTCACTGGCATTTTAGTCTCCCCAAACAGCAAAATTTCTTAGAGATTCATGTATTCTTCCATGCCTGGAGAAAATTTGCTAGAGTCTTTCACTCAATCAACTACTGGATATATGGTACCTGTGATAGTTAGGTTCAGGTGTCAACTTGGCCAGGTGATGGGCACTATCACCTGGCCAAGTTGTTCTGTTAATGCGGACTTAAATCATCAGCATGTGAAATTCATCTATGGCTGACGACATCTGCCATCGGCTAAGGGGAGGGCCTTCTGCAATGAGTAAGTCTTAAAGGGAGAGGTGAGAAGAGAGAAAGAAGGAGTTCAGCATAGCATGGCTGTTCAGCACAGCACAGCTCAGAGCTCAGAGCTGGCTCAGACCCAGATATTTGGAGATGCAGAAAGGAATCGCCACAAGAAAAGCCATTGAACCCAGAAGTTGGAAGGAAAAGCCCAACAGACAAGGCCATGTGCTTTCCCAAATCAGTAAATTTTAACTAAATAAATCCCCTTTATAAAAGCCAGTCCATCTCAGATATATTGCATTCTGGCAGCCTTAGCAAACTCAGTACCCAAAAGACCTAATTTTGCAAGTGTAGTTAAGCCATTATTCTCTTTGTCTCAAAAACTGTTCCCACCAAAATGCAAACCCTTCATTTGAAAGACTATATTGAAAAATAGTCTTAATCAGTTATAATTTTAGAACTAAACCAAGTAAATCATTTGAATTTTTAATCATTTCTGAGACTATACTTCCAAAAACACGTTTCTCTAATGAAAATTTCAAATATTTACCAAAGTAAATAAAATAGTATAAAGAACTTCCAAAGTAAATATTATTGTATGAAGAATCTCCCTAAACACATATTCAATTTCAATAATTATCATCTCATAACTGAGCTTTTTCCATCCATATCTCCATCTACTCACCCAACTCCAAATTTAATTTGAAGCAAATACCAGACACTATGTCAATTCATTTGTTAATATTTTAATGTATATATCTAAAATATAAGGACTCTTTTAACTTTTTATTTTTATATAATTTCAGACATAAAAATTATGAGAATAAAGAATTCCTGATATCTTTACCCATATTTGCAAGTTGTTAATATTTTTTCTGAATAATTTGAAAGTCAGTTGACAGCATCATGCTATTTTTCACTAAATACTTGAATGTGTAATTACTAAGAAAAATGATATTTGGTCTTATAACCATAGTATGATTATTAATTTCAGAAATGTTAACATTGACACAATACTATTATCTACTCTGTATATATAGTCCATATTCAATCTCCATTATCCCCAATAATGTAAATAATATATTTTTCTTGATTCCAATCCCAGATCATTCATGCAGTTAATTGCATAATTGCATTAGCTCTACTTTCCCTTAATCTGGACTTCGTTTTGGTTTTTTTGTTTGTTTGTTTGGTTTTTTTTGGTCATTCCTGGCCTTGAAGTATTTGAAGAGCACATATCATTTATTTGGTAAAATATCCCTAAATTTGGATTTGTCTCATGATTTACCATGATTAAATTGAGGTCATACATTTTTTAAAGGATACCCTAGAAGTAATACTGTGTTCTTCTCATTGCAGTGTATCAGAAGGCACATGATATTGGTGTGTCCTAATACCTGCGATGGTAACTTTGATCATTTGGTTAACTGGTTAATTGGTTAAGGTGTGTTTTAGTTTCCTATGCTGCTCAGAGCAGATACCATGGAATGAGTTGGCTTTAACAGTGGGAATTTATCAACTTATAAGCTTATAGTTTTGAGGCATTGAAAATGTACAAATCAAGGCACATTTTCTTCCTGAAGACCAGCTGCCAGCAATCTTTGGGTCCTCTGCCACGTGGCAAGGCACACGACACCATATGCTGGTCTCTCACTTTTCTTCTGGGTTTTGTTGCTTTCAGCTTATTGCTTCTGTGGCTTTCTCCTCTCTCCCTCTTTCTGTATTCATTTCCAATTATAAAAGACACCAGCAAGAGGATTAAGACCCTTCCTGAATGAAGTGGGCTACACCTTAACTGGAGGAGCCTTGTCAAAAGGTTCTACTTACAATGGGTCCTCGCCCACATGATTGCTTTTCTGGGGTACATATACCTTTAAACTTCCACAAAGTGGTATTTGCCAATTTTCTACACTGTATAGTGATTATTTTTATTTTTTTTAAATCATTAAGTTATTTAGGAGTGATAATCTGAGACCATATACCTATACTGTTTTCAAACTTTTATCCACTACTGTTAACATCCATAGATTATTTTCTAACGCTATCATTCCTTCTATATTTATTATCGGCATTCTGCTCCGAAGCAGAGCTTTACCTTTTCCTCGATTTATTTATATATCCATTTATTTATGCATTTTGGACTCAAACATTCTTATTTTATATAATTGGTTGTGACCAACTACTATCATTCTTCAATTGTCCCAGATTTGACTCTTCAAACTGTCTTGACCCTTTACCAGGTCTCTATCACCTTTTACATACTTTCTCACTTTCTGGCATAAACAACATATTATCTCCTACTCATGTTGTACTTCCCCTACTCCGGTCCTGGAATAATTTGCTCCAAGGAGAAATTGCTCCTTTTATTTTAGAATATAATTTAAAAACCAAAATAAAATATTTAGAATATAATTTAAAAACCAAAATAAAATATTTCATATGCACATGGGACTATTTCTGGATTTTCTATCACGATCCATTGGTTCCTCTATCTATCTATTCCTGCACCAATACAAAACTATTCTAATTATAATAGAATAGTGTGTATTAATGGTAAAATGGCTTTATGGTGCGTATTAATTTCGGGTCGGATCAGATCCCTCCACCCACCTCTCTTTCACCACCATAACTCTTCTTTTTAAGGCTTTCTCTAGATATCCTTAATATTTGATTTTCCAAGTAAAGTTTATACTTGCCTCTCTTCAAAGATCTAAGGATAGTACTTTTATTGGGATTGTATTAAATTAATTAATTTAAACAGACAGACATCGATATCATATATTGAGGTATATGGCATCTGTAATGTTCTTTATAAAATATAAATTGGATAATTTTTCATAATTAAATTCTTATTTATAGATGTTACCTACCCCAAGAAATGGTCAATGTCTTGCTAAACTTTTTAACAATTTAGCCTCGTTTAAACCAATCTTCATCTTTTCATATTTTACAGCGATTAATAGGACAAGGTATTGATATTGTTTCTGCTTGTATCACATCCATGAGCCATCATTCCTTAGTCCCTGGGAGCCTAGCCACTTTATCTCATAGAGGCTGTGAAACTATTTTCTGTTTAACAAGAAAAATATGTTTTGGTAATGTCCATAGCAAGCTCCATCAAAAGAAAAGCAAAATTTAAAAAGAAAACTACATTTTCTTTTATTGTTTATTAAAATCTAAGAGTGAATCAATTCTCATCTCCCCTTTTTCGATTGACAGTAAATAGTGCCAAAGAACTGAATTGCATGCATCAACTCAATTTCCCCATCTGTTACCAGGAGCACCAAGTTTGCTGTTGTTCTTTACTTCTCTTTTCTACAAAATCACCATCTCCTTTCTCTATTACAGTCCACCACACCTTAATTTGTTACAAGTAAAAACAACCATGTCACTACATGAATATATATTTCTTAAATTTATCCAAAAGGAATAAAGATGGCCTATAATATGTTCACCATATGAAATTGCCAATACTTGACCAAATGAATTTACTAACATTAGATCACTTTTTTACCTTCAAAAATGGTAATTTTATACGATTCCAACTAACACATATTCATAGATGAGTTTATAAGTTATAAAAGGGAATCTGAAGTAAGAGGGAAAATAAAGGAGATCATTGTTCTAGGAATCAGTTAATTATTGAAAAGAGTACCCAATTTGGCATTGAGCTTCTTAATAGCAAAAACAAAGAGAGAAAAAAGACGCATCATTAAAAAAACAAGCAAAAAACCACTTTATTGTCAAAATTCTGAAGTGCACAGCCCATTGCACACTAATCAGCATAGATAATGTCCATTAATCAGAATGTTAAGGGAGATTATCTTCTTTAAGTCTACTGTTAACAGAGAGGTGAGAGAGAAAAAAATAGTATTTGCTAGTATGGTTAAAAAATATTTCAGAACCATTTTAATTCCTTCACATAAAATAATTACTTCCTAAATTTAAAATCTTTGACCAATTATTCTTGATCCTGTATGAACACCAATTCTCATTGTAAATGACTTTATTTCAAAATTTATTTCAAGCACACTTTTTCATCTTTATTATTTAAAAGCATATTTTCCATTTATAGACAAACTCATTAAAAATTACACTTAAAGTTCCATTTTTTAGCTATTAGAATGAAAGATAACATTAACTGGGTATAGAACATGCATATTAGTGTAGCTCTCTGGATTGTAGTTAGCTGGCAAAATGAATGTATGCTGAAGCAACTACAACCTCTTTTAGGTTAGTCTACATTGTTGATTTGCTTTCCATTTTGTTCCACTATTATTTAACTGAGGATTCTGATTAGTCAATTCTGGTTATTTTATAGAGTATATTTATTCAATATAGGGTAACGAATTGTTTTGTAAATGTGACCTTGTACCAAATCTTGAAACATCTCTGGTGATAACAGAATATTCATACATATCTCATTATATATAAAAATTTTCTTTCAATTTATGCCAAATACATTTACCTTTTATGTAGTATCTTGCATAATGAGGAAATCCTGACAAGTATTCTAAAGACCTTTCCATGAGAGAGCATCTTGTCTACCAGGAAAAACAGTAATATAAACATTTAATGACAACCATTGTCTATATTTAATACAGACAGTAACAGCCTTCTCTGTTGGGGTGAATAAAACCTCACAGACTATAGGATATTTGAGCTGTTCTCATAGGATGATTAGAAGTTTATCAGGTGGAAGTTGAAGGCAATGACATTTGAAGTAGAAGTCATGAAAAAGAAAAAGAAATGGGAATGTAAAATAGTATGAGATGAGGTGAACTAAAAGTCGGGGGTTTGTTTCTCAGGTATGAAGTTTAAGGTGAAGTGGAAAAAGAAGTTCTTAAAAACATCACTGCTGCTGCTTGTGTTGGTTTTACACTGTGTCAACTTAACTAGGTTGGAACAGCAGTTCCTAGAATTCCCCTCTCTGGTTGTGGGTTAAGGTTGACGACAAGTGAAACATGCTTGCAATTTGAAAGGCAGGAGTGACAAGGAAGCCATTAGACTCTGAAGTTTGAGTTAGGGTGCCAGCTGCTGCTGCAGTTCAGTTATACAGTTGTGCTTTGCTGGCTCATCTTATTGCCATAGAGCAGCATCCAGGACTACAGCTTCCATAGTGCGACCAGATCTCTGCCTTTATGTTCCCCAAGCCCTGCATCAGGACAACAGTCTCCTTCTGAAAGTCACCTTCAGTGCTGAGAATGGATACATTGAGAAGCAGGTTCCAGTTCATCCTCCTGACTTTCATTCAGCCTTGCTCTACCCCACTACATGTCCATGGCCATTTGTTCTTCAGCTGCTGGCTCCATTGATCTACAGGGATTTAAGCCCTGTCACCAAATGCAGAGTCAACAGCTTTCCATACAGTGTTCAGCTCCTCAAATTATGTGAGAACTAATCTCTAAAATAAATCCTTTATGCCCCATCACTCATGAGGATTTTACTTCCCCAATGAAACCCAAAGTGATATAGAGCTCTTCTATTATTTAATGTTTACAAATATCATACCATGAAGAGTAGTTTTTCCTCTGAAGAATTCAAATAAATCAGAGTTATATTTGTGTTTTTAATATATCAATCCGTGGTGTGAGTAGTGAAGAAAAATTGGAACTCATTCTAGTTAGGGATTTAAAGTGCACAAATATAACAAGAACAACATCTTGAAGAGTTCATTCCTCCAGGAAAAAGAGGAAAGAGAAAAGGCTTGGATTCAGGTTTGTTCACATAGATCAGGATTGAAAATGTTCTCTTCATCTTGAGATTAACATGGAACTGAGGTTTTTGAGGAGAGGACTGATTACCTTTTCCATGGGTGTCACTTCTCATGAATAAAATAATAAATAAGGCTAATAATGATGCTATTAAAAATTCCTCTCTTGGTCTCATCCACTGTGTGGGTCCTCAATACCATGCCATATTTGTTGCCTCAATCCCAGTATAACTGGCAGATTTCTGTGCAAATGTTAATGATTTTGATGAATGAGTTTATTTGGTGCAGCAGTCAGATATTGAAGTTGGCTCAAAACACCTGCCTTTCTGGCACATAAATTTAGCTAATAGTTAACTTCAAGCTCTCTCATTTTACTTCTTTGGTTTGTTTAGCCAAAGAGTAAAAGATGAGAGACACTACTTTAAGACATCTGTTTCAGACATAGACCAATATTTACTTACAGTTGTTCTTTTATACTCTGAAAAGTAAATGTTATTTGGACTGGCCAAAGGTAAAATGTTGGCGAACCATTCCTGATAAGGCCTTATGTCCTGTGTGTGTGTGTGTGTGGGGTGTGTGTGTGTGTGTGTGTATAGGAGGGGGACAATGAAGGACAACTTTAAGAGGCTGACTTGTCTTTGGTCTGCAAACTGGAAAGGAAGAACATACTACATGTATTGACAAAAAACATCCAGAGAACCCAGCTATAATGATCCCAATCAAATTTGCTGCTTTATGGTACTAAGTAAGAATAAGAGCCCAATTAAGAAATCAATGGTGATTATTGTATGACAAAATACAGTGTCTGGAACAAAAAAAGAAATCTATGACAAAAGAAAAACTTAATTTAGGAATGGCCATAACTGCCCTTAAGCTAAATAACTTAACAATATACAATTTTAAGATCTCCTTGAAAACTGGTAGACAATATTACTCTCATCAGAATGATTCTGCTATGCAGATAACACTGCCCAGCTTCTTTTAAGATAAACATTTCCAAGCAGAAAACAGAAACTTTCAGAATTAAATCATGTGCCAAGGCTTTCTTCATCAGCATTCTGTATGTTATTCTCCAAAGAATGGGGTCTACCACAGATAAAAGTATTGACTCTCCACTATTAGTATAGCATTGACATAATGATGAAAACATTTTCACTTGAATTAATGGAAACTAAGATGGGAATATAACTTGAATAATGATTATCTTCTGGCATAAGTACATAAAAGCATTTTCTTACTTGTAGTCTTTATGCACTAAAGTTTAAACTAAGGATGGGTTAATGAAGTTGCATTAGGAACAAGAGGGTATAAGAATAGCTCTGTTCATTCAATGTAGTCTTTATGTAGGATATGAGGCTGGGGGTGCTTTTCAAAAGTGATATGTATGAAGGGGTAATAATTTTCTTAGATATCATTAAATATTAAAATATTTTAAAATTGTCTCTTCCTTAAGAATTCTTAGTTATTTGCAATAAAAATAAGAACGTGTATACAAATATTTCCATTGCAATTTTATTTAGACTATCT